>BPLQ01012170.1:2041240-2057615 GCA_021605075.1 Caerostris darwini | reverse complement strand
CCCCCCCTACGAAATTACCTATCTCTCCTTTTATGCCACTTTGTTTGAATTTGTCGATTTATAAAACAATATTATGAACTTAAAGTGAATTTTTACTAGATACTAAAATTTCCCATCGTATAACGCCAGCTAATCGTAAGCCTGGTCCACTTCCCATTGAGATTTACGATTGGCTGGTATTCTATAACGTGAGGTTTTATTATTCAGTATTAACCAGCTGTTACAGGTTTGATTTGGTTTGTCGCTCTACGGTCATCTTGTACACATTTTAGGTTAAATAGGCCGGGACCTACAATTTAATATGGATTCCTAACCCCCAACAAACATCCATACCACCGCCAGGATTCGAACCCGAAGCCTTCGATACCAACGGCCAGAGAGCTAGTCAGTTGGCTATCGGGCCCGCTGTTATGGGAGAGTATAGTAAAATTTCCAACCTTTTAAGAGTTTCATTTGACTGACATGAGTAATAATATAACCTGGTAGTGTGTGTCCGGTATGTAGTTTTAAAAACAAAAGTTATACCTTTTTTAATCGATTTCTGTTATCATCATCATCCTTTCATCCTCATTCATCAATTATCATCCTTTCTGTTTCAAAATTTCTGCTTGATAAAACAGGAATTGAATATTCATAAACATTTTGCATGTATAAAGTTTGATTTAAATATGTTTTTTAAAATAAATTGCTCATAATATTCATTGTAAATTAATTGTGTTGTTGCAGTTTCTTATCCCACTTGGCAGACAGCAGCATCTAGGCCAAGTCCATGAACCCATGTGGTCTCATGGAAGGGTGGGCAGCTTCTGTTGTGATGGAGCTCCCGTAGGTAGAAGTCTGACTTGGCTCCGTGACGCTGACTTTTTACGAAGTAGGTTTGTCAGCCCTATGCCCAATGCACTACAGTCCTATTAGACCGGAACCTACGGTTTAAATGGATTCCGGACCACTACAAATATCCATGGCACAGACGGAACTCGATCGAAACGGGATCCAGAGCTCTAGTCACTTAGCCATCAGGCACCTTAAATGAATTGTTGAAGTTTTCAAATGGTGGGAATTTTGTCTTGAGATCGTTAGCAATTAAAATAATATATCCAGAAAATTCAGCGTTACTCAGGGTGCAGGCCTTGTTACCTACATTTAGGAGCGGAAGTTGCTTGGGGGTCTGCACTCTCTTGCACCTTTTTCCTAATGTCCATTTGAAGAAATGTATGGCCTACGAATTTATCGTACCCATCGCCGGCATAGATATGGGAACTTTCAGTTTGGCTTTGTTTCTCAGGTTTCGAACCGAGCTCACTGAGTTTGAAAATAAAATGGCTATTCTCATGGTAGTTGTAGGCCATAAATTGTTGAAAATAAAATCGATGGCAATCGAATGCTACTATAGTTCGACAACCGATAGTATTAAAAGGTAAACAAAAAAGCGGAAACATACGAATCAATTGATTGTTAGGGGTGCTAGTCAGACCGAGGCAACGCCAAATAATTTTGAAAGAAAAAATTATATAACCTAATTTAAATTTTGTTCATCTAATTTTTCATTTGATATTATTTAATATAAAATTTTAATTATTAAAAACTAAAAGTATTTTTATTATAATTTAAACTCCTCCGAAATTCCCTTTGTCTCCTATTACGCCACCTTGAATGCGGCCGACTTGGCAGCTAGCCAATTTTCCACACAACCGGTACTCGACCTATAATTTTCTCTAAGTACATTCTTCCTTCTTCATTGAAGCAACAACCCCGAGGTGGGCCCAAGGCCATCTGCCTATTGGCAAATTTCGTGACAGGAGATGTTTTCTTTTTACGGGGTAGGGTTGTCAGCCCTACGTCCCACGCTCTACAGTCATATCCAACCGGGACCTACGGTTTAAAGTAAATTCCGAGCCATTAAAAACATCCGTGGCACCACTAAGACTCGAACCCGAAACCTGTGACACCAAGCGCCAGACACTCGGCCATCATATCTCCAAATACATTCTACTAACATTAAAATCTTTGGTAGAAGTTTCAGAGATTTAAAAAAAAAAATTATCCGAAATAACAAACATTTCTGAAAGCATTTAATGTTTGTTAGCAACAGTTTCCTAGAACTTGTTTATTTTAATAGAATTCAGTAAATTGGAATTTTATCTTAAAAGTTTTCCCCGGTCGGGTGCCCCCCCCCCCCCTTCTTGTTTATTTTCGAGAGCTAAGATAAGTAATGGCTTATAATTGTAAATATTGATTAAATTCTTTTACGAAATACAGTAAATACTTTTAAAACAGTCCAGTTGAAACTAAAAATCTGTATTTTTCAAAAATATATATATAATAATTATAAAATTATGTTTGTAGCATTTATTTATTATGCTCTTTTTTATTTAAAAAAAACAACAACTTATTTTTAATTTTTTGAAAAAGAATAAGATAAACCAGAGAAAAATAATAGAAATCTTTAAAAAGAATAAACCAGAGTAAAATAAATGGAATCTTTAAAAAGTATAAACCAGAGTAAAATAATAGAAGTCTTTGCAAACCATTACAGCGTAACCATTTAAAATTTAATCAATCTCTATACAAACAATTATGCGAGCACGCCAAACTAACAAATTTAGCATGAAGAAATTGCTTCTCTATAATTGCATACAAAAGCAACAGAAAATTTTTACTGCCGTTAATAGTTAATTAAGAATTTTTACTGAGATTAATTTTTAATGCCGTAGTAAATATTCTTTAAAACGTTATCAAAATGCAACTCATCTCAGAACTGTGGATCAATATTTTCAAAAGATTAAGAATTTTTATTTATTTTTTCTTAACTATGTTTAAAAAGTGCTTAAAAACTTTTTTTTCAAAGTCTATTTGATATGTCATCAGCATTTTTTTTATTTGGTTTGTCGCTCTACTGCCATTTTTTGCACAGACCGGGACCTACAGTTTAACGTGGATTCCGAACCATTAACAACATCCATACCACTGCTAGGATTCGAACCTGAAAACGTGTAGTACAAAGGCCAGACCGCCAGCCAAATTGGCCATCAGGCCGACTAGCTTTTTTTGAATCGATTATGTAGGATTCATTTAAAAGATTATAATTATCACAACAATTTTATCTTCTATTTTGATTAAATAGTTTTCAAAAATAACTAACTATCTTTTGAAAATTAATTTTTAAAATATTTTCAAAGAGAAAATTGAATTATAGCTAGCTTAACAAACTGGAATTACTCAATAAACAAACTTTTGTTTTAAGTATTTTAGTGATATAAATTTATCTCTTAATTTAAAATTAAAACACTGATTGTATATGGTATCAATATCTGTTTTACATTGTTTAAGAATAATAGTAAAAAAAAAAAAGGTTATTTTATTTAAAATAAGTTGGGCAAAAATTCTTTTTTTAAACATAATTTTTACAAACAAAATTTGAAAATTACAAATAATATTTATTTTATTTGAATAATATCGAGAACTAGCATTAAAAACTTATCAGATTTATATGATACGTAACAAATTAAATGCAATCACTACTAAAGCTTTCTCGAATTTTCATCAATAATTTGAAAATACCTTTAGATATTTATTTCATTCCCCTACGTATAGTTGAATTCAGTTTCAATAATAATCTTGTAAATAAATCAAGCACATAGTAAACTAACTAATCTTCATTTAATTCTATATTAATAATTTTAAAAAAATTATTCATTCTAAATTGACTTAGTTGAAATTTTATTGAAGCTCATTTGGATTTAGTTCTACATTAAAAATTGAACAAAATTCATTTATGCTAAATTGACTTAATTGGAATTTTATTGAAGCTCATTTGGATTTGTTAAAATACATATGCAGAAAAGCAATTCTATTTAAGAATGAAAGATAGTAAATATGAAAAATTGAAATGCATTACTGTAAATGCTCTTAACTGCACAGTAAAAGAAATTTATGATTTAAAGATAATAAACCAGAGTAAAATAATAGAAATCTTTAAAAAGAATAAGCCAGAATAAAATGATAGAAATCTTCAAGAAATTGAAGAATCAAACAATTTCGATTTAGTTACATGATCGTGTATTTCAATTAGTTCAAAAATAAATAACAAAAATTCCAACCGAAACACAATATTTTTATGTAAATAAACTAATTATCCAATTTACCTCATAATATGGTTTCAAATATTCTTATTCGAATCTTTTAAACAGATTGCCGTTGCCACATTCCACAATCAAAATTTTTTATCCTTAAATAAATAATAACAAATAAACTTACCAATAGCAGAAGCGATTAACAGCAAAGTAATCCACATCTTGATATCCTATTCCAAATATGAAACCTCAAAACAAATTTTTTTTTTTTAAATCGAAGAATATAAATATTATTCCACTTTAAAATTTCGAATATAATTGCCTGAAGAAGAACGAAAAAAAACAAAACACGTGTTCCAAAGCCCGTTCCAGACGGGCGAAGAGGTTTCCCTTGGGTGTATCGTGGCTCTTGAAGATATTGAAAATGTTGCTGACCTACGAACTTTGACCTTGTGTGTCCGAAAAGAACTGAACTTTAAACTTGAGTATCTAGTTTAGACCAAAGAAGCTGATAGCCCAAAAGAAATGTGCACGCGAAATGAATGATAAAAGCCGCGAGACTGACAAGGGAAGTTTTTTTCTGTATCGTTTGCTAAACTCCACAGAGCAGCAGGGTTGCCGGAATAGAATGGAACAGGAAATGCTGAACGTTCGAATCAAGATCTTCTTCGGTTCATGCATCGATATTAACCCAGGTGATTTCAAGACCAGATGGTTTTGAAGTTACTGCAAATGCTGTTCTTTTTAGCTCTTCTCTTTCGTAATAAACCAGATCTCTATAGTTCCTTAGGGTACTACGATTACTTTCTGTTTTTATCAAATTAATTTGTATCAGCGACAGTAAGAAGATATTATTTAATTGAAATTTTTTACACCTAACTTGTTAATTGATTATTAAGGAATTATAAGATTTTTTTTTTTAACAATAATTTACTAAGTTTGCTCATAGTAGGATAAGCACACAAATGTGGTGAGCTTATCTTACTCTTTAGGGTTTGGTTTTGATTTGTCGCTCTAAGGTCACTTTTTGCTTTTTTGCACACTTTGGACTAATTAAACCGGAGTCTACAGTTTAACAGCCCGAACCACTCACAACATGCCAACACCAGGATGCGGACTTAAAGCCGGTGGTACCAAAGACTAGAGCGCTAGCCAATTGGCCATCAGGCCACAAAATCTGGTTGGCATGGATTCGAACCTGAAGCCTGTGGTAAAAAAGGCCAATATGGTAGGGGAGGAACATATTGAATATTCATTAAATTCCTTTTTCTTACCATTTGTCTTTATCTATAATAGCTTATATAATTTTTGTACAATCTTACTTGTATAAGAAGTAAAACTATTTACTCCTTATTGGGATACAAATTCTTGATAAATAATTATAATTTTCTGATCGCACATAAAACAGTATTATTATAAGAACAATATTAAAAACAATATTCTTATAGCAACAATATTAAAAGCAATATTCTTATAGCAACAATATTAAAAACGGGCATGAATGGTCAAATGGCTAGAGCTCTGGTGCTTGGTATCACAGGTTTCGGTTTCGAGTCCCGGCAGTGCCCTGGATGTTTGTAGTGGTCCGGAATGTACATTAAATCGTAGGTCCCGATCTAACATCATCTTAGAGCATTGCGGAGGTATTGTTACTCCGCGTCCGTAGCTCATCTTCAAGCTACAAGCACCTCCTGGATAGTGCTAAATGAGTAACTTCTTTGAGGCGCTTGCCTTAAGGCCTAAAAGACAACTGTCTAAGTGATTACCAGCTGCATTAGAAAACCCCCCAAATATTCACAAAGTTTGTTTTTAGTAAGATAAGCACACCAATGTGGTAAGGGTTTGGTTTGTCGCTCTACGGTCAGCTTGTGCACACTTTAGGCTAATTAGACAGGGATCCAAAGTTTAGCCTGGATTCCGAACCCCGAACAAACATCCATGCCCCTTCCAGGATTCGGACATGAAGCCTGTGGTACCCAAAGGCCTGAGCATTAGCCAATTGGCCATCAGGCCGTTGCAGTTTGTAAACACGTATTCATATGTTTATGACAACATATAAAAACATGATATTTATGTGAGACATATGTTGATATCAGTGAGCAACTTTGTGAATATTTGGGGGGGTTTTCGTTTTATATCCAGATATATCTTTTTTGTATATATATATCCATGACATTTCGTATATGTGATAATGGAGATTAGGCTTGTGGCTCTACGGTCCCTTTTTTTTTTTTTTGCATATATATTAGACCGGGAACTACAGTTTAATAGTCCGAACCTCTAACAAATATCCGTGCACCGCCAGACTTCGAACCTGAAGCCTGTGGTACCAAAGACCAATATGGGTGGTGAAGGAACATATTCAATATTCATTAAAATTCCTTTTTTCTTACCAACTGACTTCATCTATAATAGCTTGGATAATTTTTGTTTAATTTTACTTGTAAAAAAAAAAAGTTTTGTGATATAAAAATATTTGAAGATATATAAATTGCAAAACCATTTAAACCTTATTGAGATACTAATGCTTGATAAAATAATTATAATTTTCTGATCGCAAATAAAACAATAGTCGTATAACAACAACATTAAAATCAATATTCTTCAATGTTTGCTTTTTATTTCAAAGATATGTAGAATATATTAGTGTTAAAAGTTTTGTTTTCGAATGTTGTGCATTTTGATTTCAAGATTATTTACCACTACAACAGCAGATACGTTATGTAGCAGATATAGCGTTACCCAGAGAGCACTACGAAAAAAGCCTCCAACATTGTATCCGCATTCTGTCATTACAATTAGGAATGAATACTTCCAGGAATAGCATATGGGGGTTCGTACCCTTCCTTCTCATCTTTTCGAGCCCAACGGAAGAACTTTCCGGCCTACAGATTTATAGTATATAGACAAGGAAACACCATTCAGGCTTTTTACTTCATTATTAACAAGCAGCTTTACTTCATTTATAAATAAGTAAAGTTTATCTAATATCGATAGAAATGTTAATTTTTGTGACAATTTTAATTATTTAATAATTAATTTAATTTAATTTAATTTTTTAGTTTAACCATGAACAGAAGATAAAAGTATAGTTGGAAGAGAAATATTGAAAACGTTTCTTATAATTACTGATTAACACCTACAAAAAAAAGTATTTTATCTTCCTGTTTACTTTCAACAAATCTACGTCTATAATTATTAATTATAATAGAAAGCCCATCCACTACATAAAAATCAAATTGGATGGGAAAAATTGGTGGAACTTTTTTTTGATGCCATACCGTTTCCCACTTCTTCGAGTATCTTCAGTTCAAATTCTAACTCATTGTGACGAGTTGCATTCAATTTTATTTGCGGAAACGTATAGAATGTTGCAGAAGGCATTCGGCGAGCATTCCTATGTCGGAAAGAAATGTTTAGAAGTGGTATAAACAGTTCAAAGAAGGCAGAGAACGCGTTGAAGACGGAGAGCCCTCTGGTCGACCATCCACTTCAACCAACGAAGCTGACTTACAAAAAATTAAAGATTGGGTGCTTGCAAACCGTCGATTTACAATTAAAGACCTTGCTGATGATGTTGGAATTTTAAAAGGATTGGTCCATTCCATTTTGGGTCTCAAACGCGTCCAATTTCGATTCGTACCGAAAACACTGAATGCGCCAACTGCATTGATTCTTCCTGACTTTTTTGCCAAAAATGAAACCCATACTTGTCCACAACCACCGTATTCACTTGATTTAGCATCGTGTTACTTCTGGCTATTCCCTAAACTCAAAAGACCACTCCGGGGACACCGGTTTGAGTCGACTGAAGGGACATTTGAAAAATCGCCGGAATCAGTTTTAGCATCTCCTAAAGCCATGCGTAACTCAAACGCTAATGAATATTTTATACAATTTCACAGATGTCAAGGACAGTTCCAATAACCTAAAAAAAAAAGAAAAATTGAAATTCCATAAGCCCCGGCTAATTTAAATTGAAAACTGCTCTTACTTTTTGGACACAGTAGTATATATAATCAACAAGAAATATTTTGCCTTTTTATCCACCACTTTATCTGAAGTACCAACGATAATACTGCAATTGCTTATCATTCACGACTAACTTAGTCATTATAGAGCAAATAATTATTATACAATATTCAATTGTCTTATTTGTTTCTGAAGAATTCGCCAACAGGTATTCTTATGTACTAGACGGGAACCAAAACAGCGCCAAACGTCAGAGGACCTTATTTCTTTTTCTTTTTTTAAAACGTCACGCGTAAGTTAGAACCGGTCTACCGTGAGGAACCGAAGAAAACAAAAAATAAAAAAATTCCGGTTAAATAACGGGACATTTATTTCACTCCAGTAAGCTATTCTTTCACGGGATGATTTCCTGACGAAAGACATCCCAGAAAAAAAAAAATTTTTTTTTCCCTTCACAACTTTCTTGGTTTTCGGTCAAAAGCAAAGTTTAGATGAACTTTCTTTTCTAGGAAAAAAAAAAGAGAGAGGAAGAGAAAACACTTTTTATAACTAATAATTGATAAGTAACTAATAATTGATAAATTACTGATAATTGATAAATAAAATAACTGAAGTTTTCTAATCAATTTTGCAGAGTTTCAAATCAATTATTTAATTTAAAAACCTCATTTATTTATATGACCTTGAAATTCTAGTCTGGGGCCTGAATGGCAGAGTGGCTAGCGCTCTGACGCTCGGTACCACACGGTTCGAGTCCCGGCGGTGCCATGGATGTTTGTAGTGGTTCGGAATCTACTTTAAACCGTAGGTCCCGTTCTAATAGGATCATAGAGCATTACGTGGGTATTGTTACTCCACGTCCGTAGCTTATCTTCAAGCTGCGCGCACCTCCTGGGTAGTGCAAAGTGAGTAACGTCTGTGCAGCGCTTGCCTTAAGGCCTCTAAGACAACTGTCTACGTGTTTTCCAGCTGTATTAGAAAGAAATATGTATTATAACCTCTTCATTGGCTCAACAGCAAAATGGTGGGCCAAGATCGTCTGCCTACTGGGAGATTTTGAGACAGGAGACATTTTCTTTTTATCGGTTAAGGATGTCAGCACTACGTCCAACAGTCATATTAGACTGGGACTTACGCTTTAAAAGGGATTCAGAGCCACTACAAACAACCATGACATCTCCGGTACACGAACCCGAAATCTGCGGCACAGAGTGTCAGAGCGCTAGTCCCTCGGCCATCAGGCTCATATATAATAACTACGAGTCCCGGCGATGCCATGGATGTTTGTAGTGGTTCAGAATACACTTTAAACGGTAGGTCCCGGTCTAACAGGATCGTAGATCGTTGCGGAGGTATTGTTACTCAGCGTCCGTAGCTTATCTACAAGCTACAAACTCCTCCTGGGTAGTGCAAAGTAAGTAACGTCTGTGCAGCGCTTGCCTTAAGGCAAAGACAAATGTCTAAGTGTTTGTCAGCTGCATCATTAGAACAAAAAAATATACATATTAGAATGGAAATATGACATTATAAATAAGTAAAAAAAAATCGAAATACTATTAATATATTTGTATTAAATCCAAAGCAACAAAATTTTAATGTTCCAAAATTTTTGTGACAATTAAAATTGTAAATTTACAGTCAACTTTTCTTTAAAAAAAGTTAAAAAGAGTTTCTTAATAATATAAAAAGTTTTTCTGAATAATTTGTTAAATTAATATGCTATATTAAGATTTATATCATAAACTTCTAGAACAGCCGTGGCCAACCCAAATGATCTTTCGTGCCACTTTGAAAATGCCTCCTAAAAGCCGCGGGCCGCATATAAAATTATATATCCCCATATTAGATTTAGACCCAATATAGACATTTTTATATTCATATTATAACCTGTTATATTAGATGTTCCAAGATGCGGGCGTATCATGAGTTCGCAGAATATAATTTAATTATTCTGAGAACTCATACATATGTATATATATATATATATATATATATATTCGCAAGAATATTATTTTAGAATTTTTTCTCATAATTTAGACAGTTCATTTTTGAATATAGGGATGCACACATAATGTATTTTTATAATACATTGGTTTTCACTACTTTGGTCATTATGCAATAAATGTATTTTGTAAAAATGTGATAATCTCACGGGCCGGAAATATATTCAAGGCAGGCCCTCCTGTTCTAGAACATAATTTTAATTTAAGTTATAATCATGTATGTAAGAATTTATAAATCAACTTCATCGAAAATCAGTCCCTTTTTTTTTTAGCATAAATATGACATATTATTCGGGCTCTTTAAAGAAAGGTCAGTTATTTTCTTGACGTAGGAAATCGTACGCACTGATTAGCAGAGAAGTTTGACTTATTATACCTCAAAATGAAAGAATCTCTTCACAGTGGTGTGGCTTTGCAGGTGGCGATTTAGGTCAAAAGATGGTTAGTGATTCACGTGGTTTTAAATGGGACATTCCTATATTTGAGATTGAATGAATTATTACAAAATATCATTTTTTTAATTAGAAAAGGATTATTCCTTGATCTCAACTGATAATTGTCGAAATTTGAATTATTGTGTGATTCACAATATAAATTTAGTGCAGGGGTGGCCAACCTGCGGCCCACCTTGAACATTTTTCTGGCCCGTGAGATATATCACACTTTTACAAAATATATTCCTTTTGTATTGGCCAAAGTAATGAAAACCAATGTATCAAAAAAATACATTATGTGTGCATCCATGTATTAAAAAATGAACTGTCAACATTATGAGAAAAAATTAACTTTGATTTTAAAATAATATTTTTGCGAATATAGGACAGATAGTGCCTGTTTTATTGATGAGTTCACAGAATAATTAAATTATATTCTGCGAACTCATAATGCACGCATGTTGGAACATCTAATATAACAGGTTGTAATAATATAAAAATGTCTATAGTAAGTCTAAATCTAACTAATATTGCACTAGTAAAATAAATATATTTTCATGATTTATCTTTTTATTTATATATTTTTTATATTTCTTTTTTAGTGTTATATATTTCTTTGATTTTAAAATAATATTCTTGCAAATATATGCCAGATATTGCCTCTTTTATTTGTAAGTTTACAGTTATGAGTTCGCAGAATAATTACATTATATTAACTCATGATACGCGCGCATCTTTGAACATCTAATGCATTAGGTTTCACTTTCAGTGTATTAGGTTTCACTTTAATTTTTGTTTCACTTTAAGTTACCTCAGTGCCGTATTGAACATCAAATGTGTTCAATACGGCAAATCATCAGATGCGTGCAGTTGTGCGTTTCATATCATTATTATTATATTACGTTCACATGTAAGAATAAAAGTAAACACAATAATAATAACTCATTATGATTCCCTTTTTCCCTCCAAAAAAAGTCTATAGTGGGTCTAAATCTAATATGAAAATGTATAATTTTATTTGCGGAGTTATGATGCATCTCTAAAATGGCTTGCAAGATCATTTGGGTTGGCCAACCCTGTTCTAGTACTTAAGTTGAACTTGATGTTTCTGAATCCCCAGTTATGAAACAGTTTTAATTTTTAAATTAATGCGATTTATTTTTTTTTAATCTAATATCATTCATAATAACCAATATTTGTTATTTTACTGACATATTTGCCATTAGACATATCCTTTAGCATGTTTGTCATTAGACAAGTAACAGGCTGTTTGCCATACATCTTTTCAAATTAATCTTCTCTTAAACTCTCTATCTGACAGAAATCTTTCCAAAGAAGATTAAGTAAAGAACATTTTTTTGTTCTAATGCAGCTGGCAAATACTTAGACAATTGTCTTTTATGCCATAAGCAAGGGCTGCACCGATGTTACTCGTCTAGAACTACCCGGGGGTGCGTGTAGTTTGAAGATAGGCTACGGAAGCGAGTAACAATACCGGGCGCTAAGGTTTAGAGTGGATTCCGAACCACCACAAACATCTATGGACCGCTGGGACACAAACCCGAAACCTGTGACACCGAGAACCAGATGGATAATAATTATTTCATGCGTTTATATTAGTTCCTTTAGTGAAAATATTAATTAAATATCAATAATCACTTTTAAAAATAAACAGTTTATAAAAAATTGTCATTTCCCTTGTAATTAGATATTATTATATTGTTTTATTTTGTTTCTTTTTTTTTTTTTTTTTTTTTTATTGTAGTAAGGTATATTATCTAGGAAGTCAAAATGTTTCGTAATTTTATATAATGATAAACTAAAAGAAAACAATCCTATATTCTTCTCAACGATTAATGGCGAACAGTCTCCACAGCAGTGGCATTCGTAAAAATAAATGAAAACCATCATTTAAAATAAGGAAGGATTATTTATTTTAATTAGATATATATCACAGATTATATTACTTTATTTTGTTCATTTTCATGACAGTAGTAAGGTGTACAATCTAAGAAGCCAAAAAGTTTCATAATTTTATATGGTGATAAATTAAAAGAAAACAATGCTATATTCTTCGAACAGCATTGGCGAACACTCACCAATTATTATTACAATTAATGGCGAACAGTTTCCGCAGCAATGACATTCTCAAAAATAAATAAAAATAAAACCAAACATTTACAAAACGGAAGGATATTCGGCAGAACTTCCGAAGTTCTCATCACCTGCGGCCATAAGTGCAAGAATCATTTATTTTTCTAATGGCATCATCAACGAAAGCAGACGATCGGTAACCAGGTTGGGTGACGCGTCATGGCCACCATGCGCATAACTTAAAAAAAAGCAAAATGGAACAGAAACTGGAATTCCCGCTGCCAGATCCGAGCAGGTCAATGTTCTAGGATTACCTTTTCTTCCGAGTTGCAGAGCAGGTGACCTTGACCGTCAAAAGGTATCTCCCTCCCTCCCCCACTCCTACCCCGAGAGACTGGTTACGGTTATCGTTCGCAGGTGAGGGAAACACTCCCGTTGATGGAAAAGAAAACAAAAAGAAATCGTTCGGTTTCTTTTTAGGAACGAATGATTAATATTCCAGAAATGTCAGCGGCGAGGTTTTAGGAATAAGCGGAAGAGGTTTCGAAATCTAGATAATATAGAAACAGTTATTAAAGAAATTACAGCATTTATTGTATGAAAATTTAAAAGGTCTAAAGAAGGTCTAAAGGTCTTTACTCCCATACTAACGGAGCGCAAATTTAGAAAGAATAATTAACTGCTCGGCAAAATTGCAGAGAAAGTAAAAAAGAAATATCTTTAATTATCGTTTGTCCAGACGACTTCTAAAAAAAAAAAAAGAATTTATCCACTTAATCCATTAAAAGAAAAACTATTGGCATAACTTCCGGAATCTCCGTTGACGTTATTTCCCATCCCAAAATCATTTGCAGAGAATTAAGCATTCATAAATACGACGCATCAACGTTATATCAATGCAACATTGTAAGAAATTCAACCCCTCTGGCTGAAACACCCCATTAACATTCCACTGAGTGAAGAATGAGCAGTTTATCTTGTGTGGCGAATGCCTTCCACCCTTCGTTGCAGACCGTTTTGCCATTAAGTACGTTGCTCATAAACATCACGAAGAGACGGGACTACGTCAATAGTTCTCAAACTTTTTACCTTGGCATCCACATTAAAAAGAATGTACATAGTGTGGTGTCCTCCAATACTGTTTTATTCTTAATGTCACAGTATCTTTAATGGTGTCTATATTTCATATTAACAAGAAGAATATGAGAATAGGCAAAGTTCATTGCTACTTTTGTTGTTGTTATCGAAACAAAGCCGTGATATAAAAATAGTTTGATGTACAAAGGTTCTTATACAAAGGGTGATTACAGTTCAGAGTTATTTGCAAAGACACACAAAAACAGTGTGATATATTTCATATATTTCTGTGATGCAAAAACTTCTAAGTACCTCATATATTCACAGTAACTTGCCAACTGACAGTACAGAAAAATATTTATGAATTAATAATGCTTATATTAACAATATACAGGGTGAATATAATTAAAGTCAAACTTTCAAAATTCTGCAAAAAAAAAAAAAAAAAAAAAGAAACACTCGTCATAATGAGCTCAAATTTGAACTGAAGATACTACTGTGTCCAAAAAGTAAGACCAATTACTATTTTGCTTTTCAAAATCTCTTTATTTATTCTTCCAAATTTATTTCATCGCCTTCAAACTAATCCCCTTCGGACACAATACACTTACGCCAACTTTTTTTCCAAACCTCAATGCATGCTAAACAGTCATCGGCAAGGATGGCCTTCAAAGAGCTCGACGATTCACGTTGAATCTATTCAATCGACTCAAAACGGTGTTCCCGGAGTTGTCTTTTGATTTTAGGGAATAGCCAGAAGTCGCACGGTGTGAATACGGTGTTTGTGGAACGATATGGGTTTCATTTTTCGCGAAAAGGTCACTGCAGTGTGTGCTGGCGCATTCAGAGTTTTCGGTACTAATCGAGATTTGACGCGTTTTTGGACCAAAATGGAATTGACTGATCCTTTTGAAATTCCAACATCATCAGCAAGGTCTCTAATTGTAAATCGATGGTTTGCCAGCACCAAATCTTTTAGTTTTTTTGGACGTGAGCTTCGTTGGTCGACCAGAGGGCTCTCCGTCTTCAACGCGTTCTCTGCCTTCTTTGAACTGTTTATACCACTTCTAAACACTTCTTTCCGATATAGGAATGCTCTCCGAATGCCTTCTGCAACATTCTATACATTATCTGCAAACAAAATTGAATGCAAGTTCTTTGCTCAATTCATTCAGACATTTCAAAAATCGCCGGAATCACTTTTAGAGTATCACAAAGCCAAGCGTAACTCAAACGCTAATAAATATTTTGAGCTGAAATTTCACACAGATCTCAAGGACAGTGTCAGCAACCTAAAAAAGAAGAAGAAGAAAAATTGAAATTGCATAAGCCCCGGGAATTTTAAACTAAAAATTGGTCTTACTTTTCGGTCGCAGTAGTACACAGTGTCATGTCCTCCAATTCTCCTTCATCCCTAATATCATAATGGTGTAGACTTTATTTCATATTAACGAGAAGAAAATGAGAATAGCAAAGTTCATTGCTGTTGTTGTAAAAACGAAGCAATAAGATAAAAAAATATGTTGACGTGCAAAGTGTTTTATATACAGGGTGATTATAATTAAAGTCCCCCTTTCAAAATGCTGAAAAAAAAGAACCACTCGTCACTATGAGTTCAAATTTGAACTGAACATACTCGAAGAAGAGGGAAAAGGTATGGCATCAAAAAAAAGTTCCACCGATTTTTCGCATCCTATTGGATATGACCTTGCCGTGGTGGATGGGCTTTCCCTAACTGTGTCGCAACTCTTGAATGACTTGGAAGTCATTTTTTTCCATCAAAAAACCGAAACAATCAAGCACAATGAACACTACAGTTGGTTTAAGGTGTATGCCAAATACGTTGTCACTTCGGTTCAAAATATGACTTGTAGCTAAATTCACTTTCTTTATGCCGCTTACAGCGCCATCTATTAATACACTTTGGAACTTTTTTTGATGCCTTACAGTAGTGATTATCAGTCTCTTCAAGTCCTCTTCGACATGATCTCGCCATCTAATTCCTGGTTTTCCTCTGGGGTTTCCGGTTTTCGATATATATATATATGCCTGGATAATTTTCAACACTTGTTTTAATCCTGACGTAGTATCAAAAAAAGTCCTATTAAAGTAAAATACAAGACAGCGGATATTTTATGATAACAAATGCTGTTACAATCGTTATCAAGCTCCCCATTTCTGAATGTATTCACAGCAATTGGCGCCATAAGCAGGATTTGAAACTTGATCATCCTGTGTGCTAGCTACACGATTTATCGTTGATCCGGCAGTCAAGCAGTTTTTTTCCTGATAAAAGTGATAAAATTTATCCAGAAAGTTTTATTCTTTTGCGTTGTGAAAATTCAAATAACATTTTTAATAAAAAGAAAAGTAGATTAAGAATTTAAATCATTTAATGAGCACATTTATAAAGAAATCAGATTTAAAATAAATGCTGAAATCTGCTCTGCAAATTTCAACTTATGATGTGTGAACATTCCAGAACGGTGAATAAACTCAGGAATATGTCAATGTTTAATAATGCAAAATATACATGAAGCCATTGATTGGAATATTACAAGAACGGCCAAATTAAAATATCCACATGAATATAGCAATGTTGAGTAGACCAAGAACTCCATGGAGAATGAATTGTTCAAATATCCCTGAAAGAATATATAAAAGTAAGATAAATGTAGTCGTAAATGAAGAATGAAGTATTCCAAATTCTACAAGAAACGTT
>BPLQ01012170.1:1996890-2021718 GCA_021605075.1 Caerostris darwini | reverse complement strand
TTTTTTTTTTTTTAAGAAATAGTGTTTTTAACATACGTCATAAGCGCTAGACGAACCGTCATCTTCTGGCACGGAAGTTGGAGTGCATTACTATGTAAAGTGAAAAGTAGTCTTATGGCTTTTGAAAGTATGCCTCAACTCAAAATAAAATAAAATTTTTTACATACGTTTTAATGAAAAAAAAAATTTTTTTCAGAAGACAAAATTCTGGTCGAATTGAAATTTAAAAATAATTTTCAAAACTGCACCAACTGGTCTTTCACTAAAAGGATAAAATGTTGTCACTAACTCTGAAGTATTTGGCAGGAATGTTGACAACGAATAGCCATTCATTAATAGTTCTAATGCAACTGACAATTAGTCTTTATGCCATAAGCAAGGACTGTACCGCTGTTATTCATTTAGCACTACCCAGGAGGCACGTGTAGCTTGAAGATATGCTACGGACGCGAGTAACACTACCTTCACAACGCTCTATGAGAGTATTAGACCGGAACCAACGGATAAAGCGGATTCCGAACCGCTACAAACATCCCTGGCACCACCGAAACTCGAACCCAAAACCTGTGGTACCCAGCTCCAGAGCACTAGTCACTCGGTCATAATTACTTCTATAATTCTATTTATAAATCTTCTCTATTATAAAATGACCATGAGAGCCAATTTGCATAATGTCATCTAATAACAATAAAATATTACAATTGAATGTTACGATTTCTTTTTTTTTAATGTTTTTATAACAGTACATTAATAGTTATTAATTAAGAATATTATTGTAGTTATTAGCTCTGAATACATAAATTAAAACTTACAGAAATTCAAAAGCATATTAAATAATTAAAAATTGAAATATTACCTTTCGCTGATAAAGATAGCATTATATTCCTCATTAATAATGCGAATCATTACAGTTATATGTGATGATTAAGGAATGCACCAAGAGTTTACCCAAATCAATCATAAAAGAGCAATTTAAACGCGCGAGACATGGATTCTCCTAAAAGGCAAGAGTTGAAAAACCCCGTTCGAACAGAATTTAGGTGGGTGAAAAAGAGAACAAGAAAGAAAGAAAAAAGAAGAAAAAAAAGAAAAAAAAGAACACCGACACCACTCAACAAACAAAAATAAAACACGCCGGCTATCTGTTCCTTCTTTGTTTAAAAAGTGCATCTGCCATGTTCTCTTGTCTTCGACCGTCTATTAACTTCCGAACACTCTTCTTACGCAAAAGCCTGGGTCCGATAAGACACTCTTTGGGAAAAGGGTGGGTGGGTGGGGGTGGGTGCACGTGCGGGATGGCCGACCGACCTCTCTATATATAAAACCCACTGTCGCTCGCTCTCAAGTGTCCCTAAAATTGCCAAAAGCTCCGGATTCTTCCGATGCCTGAACTTTTTCCTCAAGGTGGTGGTGGCACCGTCATTGTCTGCATGGTTGTTGAAGTTCTTCTTGCAATGAGTCCAGAGCAGACATTTCTTGAAACTGGTATGTGATGTGAAACAGTTCGGCGAATAGACTACGAGTGTCATTCATCTTTGACTTTACATCGAACTATTTACAATAACTTTTCACTTATAAGATTGTCAAGTTGCTTTTTTCTGAATGTGAAAAATCTCTTTGGAACTTCAACAAAAGTGAGAACTTTTCGTCAAGTCATCGTCATTGGTGAAGTGTAAATATTATAAAATTTTAATTATACTTTACTTCAATCAATTTTACTACTTTATCAATCTATTTTTCTACAATTCTTACTGAGAAATTGCTGAACTTATAACCATACAATTTATTTGGAAAAAGAAAAGAAAAACTTCTTTTGAAAATAGAGATTTCAAAAAATTGGGTTTAGTTTTTCTATTAAGAGACCAATAGTGTCTTACATAAATAGTTACTATACGCTAGTTGTATTTTTGTAGCAATATTGTTATTACTGTAAGCTTACAAAGACAAACTTTTGCCTTTTGCATAAGGGAAAGTTTTCATTATTTGAAATATTTCGTTCAAAGAGCATTGTAAATAATCTATCATAATGTTGCACAGCATAAAATGTAAACATTTAATAGCCGTATCAGTGACTTACTTTGTAATTATCTTCACTGGGGGATTCGTGGTCAATAAAAACTCTTCAACTGCAGATGAGGACAGTGCCTTGTTGTTGGATGGATACGACCAAGATGTTGAAGAATCTCTTTCATTTCTCGATGGTTTTGTGGATGGAGATGTTCCCAAATCTCCTTGGATGGATATGGACGATCCTAAAGAGAAAAAAATCGTCAAAAGAAGCATATCCAATCCCACAGTTCCTCAATACATGCTGGACATTTACGAAAGGTTGTTGGATAAACGGCTTCATATCAAATTTGACACAGCAAGAAGTTTTCACAGTTCAAGTAAGTAAATTTTTTTGTTTATTAGATCAGTTAGTATTTATTGAAAACTATTTACTATTGAAACTTGTATGGAATCAAAACTTTTTAGTTTTAAATGAATTCTCTTTAGATTTGTATCATTTGAAATTTTAAACCAAGCATTTTAAAAATATTTTTTTTTGGAAAAAAGGCGATTAATTCTATTAAAATCTAAATTAATATCGATAATTTCAATATTATTATCCTTTTAATGAACAATAACATTATTATAGTTCTTTTAAAGATTAATAACATTATGATAGCAATTTATTAATAATAACTAAAATTTTTATAGTCATTTTAATAATAATAACTAACATTTTTATAGTCATTTTAATGAATAATAACTAAAATTATTATAGTCATTTTAAAAATAATAACTAAAATTATTATAGTCATTTTTATATTAATAACTAAAATTATTATAGTCATTTTAAAAATAATAACCAATTATTATAGTCATTTTAATAATAATAACAATTATTATAGTCATTTTAATGAATAATAACAAATTATTATTAAAAATAATTAAAATTATTTTAGTCATTTTAATAATAACTAAAATTATTATAGTCATTTTAATATTAATAACTAAAATTATTATAGCCTTTTTAATAATAAATAAAATTTTTATATTCATTTCAATAATAATAACTAAAATTGTTATTGTCATTTTAATAATAATAACTAAAATTATTAAAAAAAAAACTAATTATTCTAAAGAAAATAGAAAAGTTGATAACTTTAATTAACTTTATTATTTAAAACTACTTCAGTAATTCTTGTTTTTGAAAGACTAGCTAACTTTTAATATTTACTATTACTATTGTAACTGCAGCATTCAACAATTACAGACAAATGTTTTCTGATTTATAAATTGTTTAACTGAATTATTTTTAAGATTTTATCAAAATATATATATATATATATATATATAAGATGGATTTTAATTAAAACTGTAATTTTTAATAGTGTTCCTTTTTAAAACTTGATGACATTGAAAGCATACGCAATACATTTTTAGTAAGGCAAAATAGCAGTTAATTGCATCTCCATGAAGTATTTATAAAATAGTCTAAACAAAAAAGTAATAATAATATCAAAAAGTTAATTAATTTGTTTGGCCGGTGAGTGCACTCATTTTATTATATTATTAGTTGTTAGATATTTTAGACACTTTATATTTAAATCTCGGGGCATATGAAAATATCAAGATTAAATTAAGAATCATAAAGATTGAAAGTAAGTTTGAATTAAAAATTGAACGTAGTTACAGTTTGCCTACGATATTTCCTTTAATACTCATTTCAAATTTTTACGTTAGACTGAAGAAGGGGTGGCTAACCCGCGGCGCACCTTGAATATTTTCCCGGCCCGTTAAATTTATCACTTTTACACTTTTGTTTTATAATGTATTAAAAAATATTCCACATATATATTCCATTCCAAAAATATTCCACATATTCAAAAATTAAGTGTCGAAAGTATGAGAAAAATTCACTTTGATTTTAAAATAATATTCTTGCGAATATGTGATTGATATTGCCTGTTTTATTAATGAGTTTACAGTTATGACTCCGAAGAATAATTAAATTATATTCTGCGAACTCATGATGCGCGCGCATCTTGGAACATCTACTATAACAGGTTCTATGTTTCACTTTAAGTGACCGCAGTGACGCAGTGGCCATCCCTAGATACGCACAGTTGATTGTTGATAGCAGAGCAAACCAGACACTTATTAGTTGAAGTTGTTAGCACTTTTTATTCAACTTACACCTGCGAATCGCTTTTTTTTTTTTTTTTTTGAAAATGAAATTGACCCAACACAAAACACGCTCAAACATAAGGAACGCTAATCAATTACGATGTGCAAATACCAAATTGTGATCGATTTGCAAAAGCTAGTGAAAGAGTGGAGAGACAAATATCACACTAGTATGATAAATATTTTCTAATTATTTCATTTTTTTTATTTCGTTTATATTTATATGTTTTTTATATTTCATTTTTAGTGTTATATATCTCTTTACAATGTGCGTTTAGTATCATTATTATTACATTACTATTATTCTCGCATGTAAACATATATAAACACAAAAATAATAACTCATTATGTTTCAATTTTTCACTCCAAAAAAAATGTTCATAGTGGGTCTTAATCTAATATTGGGAAATACAATTTTATATGTGGCCCGCGGAATTATGATGTATTTCCAAAGTGGCCCGCAAGATCATTTGGGTTGGTCACCCCTGGATCCTATGGATTGGGTTGGCCTATGATTCAGTACTGCTAAGCATTCAGTACAGCAAAATAAATTGTAAATTTTCGGAAAATGTCGAGATCTTTATAATTATTTCTTATTTTTGTTTTCTGAAATATTTTTCATTTTAGTGATTAAAGCTTGAAACAGACATATTTTACTTCTAAGGAAATTAAAACTTATTACTAAACCTTTGTTGAACATCTTAGAGAGTGCATTTACACATTTTTTATTTAAGAAATACCAATAAATTATTGTTACATTATCTATGTTCACATTTAAGAATAATAGTAAACACAATAATAATAACCCATTATGTTTCAAGTTTCCACTCCAAAAAATGTGTATAGTGGGTCTAAATCTAATATGGGGATATATAATTTTATATGCGGCCGGCGGAGTTATGCATTTCCAAAGTGACCCACAAGATCATTTAGGTTGGCCACCCCTGGATTAAAGCTTAGAAAGCAAAGAATTATTAGATTTACGATTAGAAAGCTTACTAGTTTTCGAAAGATATGGCATCGACAAAATCCTTCCTTTTTTTTACATTTTTCCTTTAGCTTAATAATGAAAGTCCCACGCAATTTTAACATAAGAATGTGATGCTTAGATATCTCCTTATTTTTTCTTTTTTACATTATTATTTTCAAATATTCAAGAATAATCGTTATCTATGGTTTATAAAAAATTTCAAAGAAAACTTTTAGAATAAAATTCGAATACACATAAATAAGCAGAACGATATTTTAAACCTAACATATAAAAATTTTACATCATTTGGTACTTGTTAAAAAATTTAACTATAATGATTATCATAAGAAGAAATAAATTTCTTATAAATGAATTATATAGATCAATAACAAAATGTCTGTTTGAAATTTTTGAAAATTAAAAATTTTCAAAAGTATATTAAGTTGAATGCACTTTTTTTTTATTTGTATTTAACTTATTATGTATTATATGTATTTGTTCAATATTACTCGGAAAAATATGTATAACATAATCGTCAGATTCCATAATAATAAAATACTAATTTTTTTAAATGCAAAATTCTAGTATAATATGTACACCAAACATACTTTCTATACATACTTGCTAGCTTTTGAAAAATACGAAATAAATAAATAAATAAAACGAGAAATTTTCAAGTGTACTAATTTAATTGTTGTACAATGCCCAATGTACACCAGGGGTGGCCAACCAAAATGATCTTGGGGGACACTTTGGAAATGCATCCTAACTCCGCGGGCCGCATTTAAAATTATATATCCCCATATTAGATTTAGAGATTTGGCGCTCGGTACCACAAGTTTCGGTTCGAGTCCCGGCGGTGCCATGGTGTTTGTAGTAGTTCGGAATCCCCTTTAAGCCGTAGGTCCTAGTCTCATATGACTGTTGAGCGTTGGACGTAGAGCTGATAACCCTACTCCATAAAAAAAAAACAAAAAAACATCTCTAGTCTCGAAATCTACCAGTAGGTAGACGGCCTTGGCCCACAATGGGCTGCTGCGCCAATGATGATGATGATGATTAGATTTAGAACCACTATAGACAGTTTTTGGAGTGAAAAATTGAAACATAAGGAGTTATTATTATTGTGTTTACTGTTATTTTTATATGTAAACATAGATACTATAATAATGATGATACTAAACGCACATTGTAAAGAAATATATAACACTCAAAATATATAAAAAATTAACGAAATAAAAAAAATGAAACCATTAAAAATATTTATTTTACTAGTGCGATATTTTTTTTTCTGCGTTCTTTCACTTAGCTTTTGCAAATTGATCTCGATTTGGGCATTTGCACATGGTCGTAATGGGTGATGCAGGTTAGCGTCCGTTATGTTTGAGCGCGTTTTGTGTTGGGTCAATTTCATTTTCGAAAAAAACGATTCGCAGGTGTAAGTTCAATCAAAAGCGCTGACAACTTCAACTAAGAGTCTGGTTTGCTCTGCTATCAACAATCAACTGTGCGTATCTAGAGATGGTCACTGCGATCACTTAAAATGAAACATAGAACCTTATTATATTAGATGTTCCAAGATGCGCGCGCAGCATGAGTTCGCAAAATATAATTTAATTATCCTGCTAACTCATAAATAAAACAGTCATTATCAATCATATATTCTCAAGAATATTACTTCAAAATCAAAGTTAATTTTTTCTCATAATTTAGAGAGTTAATTTTTGACATATGGATGCACACATAATGTATTTTTTGAATGCATTGGTTTTAACTACTTTGGCCATTATAAAATAAATATATTGTGTAAAAGTGGGATACATCTCACGGGCCAGAAAAATATTCAAGGCGGGCCGCCCTGATGAAAACGGTATTTGACATGGCCTTTTCATCACCTCGGTTTTTTTGGTGTAAAAAGGAATTGAAATTGTACATTTTAGATAAATACTAGGAAGTAGAATACTAGGAATCGAAGAAAATTCTTCAAGACAAAAAAGTTATAAATATTTTTTTTTTTTTTTTTTTTTGCAGAATCAAATGATGGAGTAAGATTAAGAAAAACAGTGATTTAGGGTTGAAGTTTAACAAATTGAATTTTTTGTCCTCATGAAAAAAAGTATTGGTCCTTTTAAAGCAATCTAATTAAAATAATCACTTACGATACATTGAAATTCAAAAACGGATTTCATTATTTTTTTTCCTCTTATTTATTTATTTTCAAAAGTAATTCTAAGTGAATTGTCATTCTTAATTTTTTTTTCCCTCTGTAATGAATTTGAATGTTCTATAATTGTTAAGTTATTTTCTTTTTTTTAAATTAAATTTTAATTTAAATAATATACTGGGTAATATAAACAATATATATTTCTTTTTGTAAATAATATACAGGGCGATTATAATTAAATTCTTACTTTCAAAATGCTGTAAAAAATGAACCACTCCTCACAACGTCTTCAAATTTGAATTGAAAATACTTGAAGAAGAGGAAAACGGCATGTCCTCAAAAAAAAAAAAAAAAAAAAAAATTCCAAAAAAGTTTCACTAATTTTCCATTCCAATTTGATATGACCTTGCAGTGTTGGATACCATCCATAACGAAGTAGAACAATTAATTAATTAGAACAATAAAAGAAAATTTTTTCCGAGAATCAAATGTTAAATTAAAAATAAATAAAAACAATTAATTAATTGTTCTTGCCACTAACAGTGTCACAACTAGGCATTGCAATACCGGTATACCGAATACCGTTATTTTGAGCCATTTGTACAATTTTGTAATATCGGTATTCACAAGTTTAAATACCGTTTTATCGGTATTTACTAGAAATTTAGAATTCTTAACTGTGAAAGAATTCTTATCTGTAAATTCTTATTCAGAATTCTTATCTGAAAACAAGAAATTCTTATCTGTGAAAACAAGGTTGTAGTTGTGAAGAAAGTGAAATATTTCGATAGTTTTTAAATTGGTGAGTTTGTTATTCACATTGTATTTGCATATCATACTTTAGAGTTCAAAATATATTTCAGATTTATTATCTAGATACTCATAAATAAATCAGAATTGGCGGTAACTAAAAAATTTTCAACAAACCAAAATACAATACAAAAATCAGCTATATCCATCCGACAAGAAATAGATTTATTTAAAGATGAGGGATTTAGAGGTAAATACTTGTAAAAAGTTTATCGCGCATTGCTAATATTTCCACCAACTAGCGTAGATGCTGAAAAAGCGTTTTTGACAGCTGAAAATTTTTGCACAAAATTACGTTCCAGGCTTAATGATAGTATAATTGATGCAGTATGTTTTTTAAGATCACATTTCAAAAATTTGTGATAGTACAACAGACTGAATAGTGATATTTACACTCTTTTGTGATTTAAATAAATAAGATGTTCCTTTACTTTTTTGCGATTCTTTATATACTGTCATAATTTATAAATTACAATTTTTTTTTGTGATATTTACATTCTCTAATAAAACTGGCAAATAAAACAAAGAAACACCTGTGTTTTCTTTCTTTTTCTAAAATTTCTAATACCGGTATTAAACTGGTATCCCGGTATTAAGATCTAAAAAATACCGAATACCGGTATTGAACTTTTGGTCCGATATTGCAATCCCTAGTCACAACTATTGAATGACTTAGTAGTAATTTTTTTCGTCAAAAACCAGAAACAATCCAGCACATTGAACACTGCAGTTTTTTTAACCTGCAACTCATGTCAAATACGTTGTTATTTCGATTTAAAATATCACTGGCAGCTGAATTCACTTTATTTAAGCCTCTTACACTGCCATCTGTTAATATACTTTGGACCTTTTTTTTTTATAACCGTGGGAAATACCGGAATCGTACCATTTCCCCCTTCTTCAAGTATCTTCAGTACAAATTTGAACTCATTGAGTGGTTCATTTTTTACAGCATTTTGAAAGTGCGATAATCGCCCTGTATATGAAAAAGTGCAGAATGTAATTAAACCTTTTTCTCTTTTGTTCTTTATATGTAAAATATACAAGTCATTTGAGGATTTTAACAATTAGTTCGAAATGTTTTCATAGAAAGAAAAAAGATTTATAATAAATTCATTGGTTTTAAAAAATCTTTATACTTTATACACGTATAGAATTATTGAAAATGTCATTTTAACAGAATGATTATGGATAAACTGAAATACAGTGTAACTCACAACACATTTTTATGCATCCAAATACACATTAGTATTTATAAAAAAAAAAAAAACGAAACGTAAAATTAAAAAACTTCATTACTAGAGATATAGCATATTTTAATTACTAGAAATGTATTGACATTTTAGTTTGTGATTTAATAATTATCATGGTAATGTATTAAATTCGCTTACTTAAAAATATGATTAATATTTAAAATAATCAAAATACAAAAAGAAAAAAAAAGTTACCATTGCGAGTTTTCCATTTCTATTAAATTCAAATGAAATTCATATATATATATATTGTCTAATACAACTTAGAAACTGCAAACGGTCTAATTTATTCTCTTAAGCTATTATTCTTTAACCTTGAGTTACGTTAAAAAATCACGAACATATTCTGATTACTTCTTAATTAAACAAAAATCGTTTTCTGCCATTGAGCGCCATCTGGTAGTTTGAAATAGAAATTTTCTTTCATTTTAAAAAAATGTGTTGAAAAAAATTAAAGTTAATTGTTTCAAATATTTAATTTTTGAAGTTCATGTGATGGCAACATTTAAAAAATTTTTTTTTGATTCTTTCGAATATTTTGTTATATAGGCTTATTTATATTTTTAATTTAGTTTTTATTTATAAATATTCAAAATAATTTTTTTTTTACAATTTGTCAAAACCACAAATCATTATTTATTATCATTGCTTGGCATCTGGGATTAAGATTTTATTTTGATTCCTTTGCACTTTTTCTAATAAAATAATTTAGCTAGAAAATGTTTATACATTTTTTTCCCTTCATATTTACCACAACTAATATACCACGACACATTAAATCAGATTTATACGTATTTTTTTAATTTTCAAATATAGGCCATTCAATAACCCTCAGCGTAGAATTTACATTAGATACGCTGCAGCTGTATTTATCATTGTACTGTAAGGGTTTACTTTTAAGTTTTCTAATAGTTACTTACACTTCAGAATATCCTACCCATGGCTCAATATAATGGTTGTTTGCATTGTAACTTCATCCAAAAAATGTAATTAAAATTTTTTAAATTAAAATGTAAACGTAATACATATGAGAAGAGAAAATAGCCCGACTCATGGCTCAATGGCAAAGCGCGCTGCTGGTGAGCATTAGGCTGAGGTTTAATCCATTGGTGGGTTTGTTGTAGACACCTTTTCAAAAAACGAGGAGACTCATTGGCGTTTGGAATGTTCAGCATCTTGCGGGACTACCTAGTTGGAGTTTCTCCGTATGATACGCAATTGCACCTAATAATGCATAAATTGTAAATACATAACATGTATTCATTCGAATCAATACATGTTACGTGTTTACAATTTATGCATTATTCACATTCTAATAATTGCTCTATATTTTCAATTTCTTTTTCAAAAGTGTAGAAAATAAATAAGAATATTTTCATCAGTTTATTCGAGTCTAAAGAATGAATATTAGAATTTTTTAAGCAGAAAATTCATATGAATTTTCTGCTTAAAATAATAACAATTTATCAAATCAACATCCTCTTTTATATTTATAAGAATAAAAATTCAACCTCCGATGTACAATTTATTAAAAAAAAATATGAGTATTTTTACAGGAAAGAGGAAATGAGAGGAAATATTTTTAGCGAAAGACTCCCTTCCCCCTGGAATAATAACAAAAGTAAATGCAAGTAGTGATAATAAATAACACGCATTTTAAAACACACTTCATTTTCTTCTTTACTGAAGGACATCGTGTCAAATATCTGTGAAACGACAGGAAATCGATATAGAATGATTGTTGCCCGATGCACAAGATCGCGAGCCTTACGAGTGGTTCAGTGGCAAACGTGGGCCGCTGGTGAGCATTAGGACTGAGGTTCCATCCGCTGGCGGCATTGTTGCAGACACTGTTTTAAAAAAAGAGGAGACTCGATGGCATTTGTGATGTCTGGTTAGTCGAACTGCCTGGTGGGAGTTTTCCGTGTTTTCTCCCATACGATACACAGATGTCCCCTCCAAGTCCCCTATGAAAGCACTACCCTCCTTCTTCAGTGACACGGAGACTTCTGCCTAATGTGCTCTATCATAACAGAAGCTGCACCCCCACCCCCTCTTTCCTTCTTCTTTGAGTAGATTTCTCATGGGATGTCCGTCCAACACTGCAGGGCACTGAGGATTAGATACAACAACAATATTCGATTCCTCTAACACTTTAATCGTTACTTTTCCCATGACACAAGAATCGGGGCCTCATGGCGCTCGGTGCCGCAGGTTTTGGGTTCGAATCTCGGCGTTGCCATGGATGTTTGTAGTGGTTCGGAATTCACTTTTAACCGTAGGTCCCGGTCTCCCATGGCCATAGAGCGTCAGAGAACCCAATCAGATTTCTTCTCACCCACATCATTCTAAATTGTAAAAGGGGCAACTCAGCTCTAAGGCACAGTGATGTGGTGTGGTATGGTGTAGTAGTATGCACAAGAATCTATTTGCATCTACCGATTTTCGCTACGTTCGGAACACTGTGGGTTTGTCTCTTGTTATGTTTACAGAAGGTATGTTGTAATTTCGTGGAATTCTATTATACGATAACCTAGAACCTTTTTTTTGTTACTACTGGTGCTTTGCTCTATTTATTTTTTTAATTTATTTATTTATTTTTGTCAAAAAAATAGTTATTTTTAGCGCATTTTTAGAATAAAAACTAAAGATTTAATAAATTGGCAATTACCACGTGGCAGTGAAAACGGACGAATTGTTCAAGTTAATTGGCAATTTATACAAATATGTGTTTTAATATACATTAGCAAACATTTAAAATGATTTCTTAACTCATTTCTTTACCTTCTAAATTCTTTACCTTTTCCTCAAAGCATGCTAAAAAGACATCGGCAGGGATGACCTTCAAAGCGCGCGGTGATTCACGTTGAATCTCTTCAATCGACTCAAAACGGTGTCCTCGGAGTGGCCTTTTGAGTTTAGGGAATAGCCAAATGTCCCAGGGTGTGAATACGGGGGTTGTGGAACGATATGGGTTTCACTTTTGGCGAAAAGATCACGAAGCATCAATGCAGTGTGAGCTGGTGCATTCAGTGTTTTTGGTACCCATCGAGATGTGATGCGTTTGAGGCCCAAAATGAAATGGGCCGATCCTTTTGAAATTCCAACATCATTAGCAAGGTCTCTAATTGTAAATAGACGGTTTGCAAGCACCCAATCTTTAATTTTTTGTACGTGAGCTTCGTCGGTTGAGGTGGAGGGTCGACCAGTGGGTTCTTCGTCTTCAATGCGTTCTCTGCCTTCTTTGAACTGTTTATACCACTTGTAAACATTTCTTTCCGATATAGGAATGCTCACCGAATGCCTTCTGCAACATTCTATACGTTTTCGTGAACAAAATTGAATGCAAGTTCTTCGCTCAATTAATTCAGGCATTTGAAAAATCGCCGGAATCCGTTTTAACGTCTCACGAAGCCAAGCGTAACTCCAACACTAATGAATATTTTGACGTGAAATTTCACATATATGTCAAGGACAGTGCCAGCAACCTAAAAAAGAAAAAAAAATTGAAATTTCATATATAATAAATATTTCATATATAATATTCATAAATTTTATATTGAAAATGGGTCTAAATTTTTGGACACTGTAGTAAGCAAAACGTTTCTCAGTGGGAGCGCAGGTTTTTCTGTATTCCCTCTCTTGTGAGAGTCTCGACTCTTACGGATCATTTCACCTGAACTCCACAGGGGGCGCTTTTACCAGTGTGTAGGAGGAAGCACGATGACAATACTCATTTCCCACGAATTTTTCAAATGCTTCTGGAATTATCAAAGCATGAATAATGTAGAAATTTAATCAATAAAATTAATTTCAATTTATTAATTTATATATTTCTGCAGATTTTTTTTATTCATGCCATTATTTATTTGTTTTATTTTCAGGTGTTTCAGATAGCTTGAAAGTTTCGTCAAGTCTCTCAAGTATTACTGAAAGAGCAGATTACACATTTCATCACCTCTTCTTCAACGTGTCTCATTTTCCTCAAACTGAAAGTGCTCTATTTGCGCAGTTACGAATACAGTTAATGAACCTAGAAAATATTAAGCATTTAGGTAAGTGCAAAATTCTTATATTTTTATATTATTCCAATAAGGAGCCTGATGGCCGAGTGTCTAGCGCTCTGGCGTTCGGTACCACAGGTTTCGGGTTCCAATCACCGGCGGTGCCATGGATGTTTGTAGGGGTTCGGAATCCACTTTAAACCGTAGGTCCCGGTCCTAATAGGGTAGCAGAGCGTTGCGGAGGCAGTGTTACACGCGCCCCCTGGTAATGCAAAGTGAGTAACATCGGTGCAGCCCTTATAGGCATCCAAAGACGTCCATGTCTGTTTGCCAGCTGCATGGGAAAAAAAAATATTATTCCAATAAAAACATACCAGTAAAGTGTAAAGGAATTATGAATGACAATGCATTTAAATCAAACTGAAAATTTAAAAAGATTTTTATAAGTTGCGTAAGAAATCATGTAATTGAAATTTCTTATATAATTTATATTAATAACAGCTCGATGCGTGGCTCAGTGACAACGTGCGCTGCTGATGAGCATTAGGACTACTACTACACCATATCTCATCATTGTGTCTAGAGCTGAGATGCTGCTATACAGTTTGAGAAAGATGTGGTTGAAATTGTAAAGCATGAGGGCTGAGGTTCAATTCGCTGGCTGCTTTGTTGTAGACACTGTTTCAAAAACGAAGAGAATCGATGATATTTGGTATGTTCAGCATTTTGCCTCATAAGTCGGATTGTCTGGTGGAAGTTTTGCAAATGCGGGGTAGTTCCCTCTAAAAGTTCTCCCTTGCCAGCCACGCGGAGCTAAGTCAGACTTAGAAAAATTTATTAACAGAGTTAGATATTTGTTAGTTAGCATGATACACAGTATAAGGATTTTTTCTATTGTTTTAGCATAACTTAAAAGCTGTTGAAGGTTTGGTTTGCGGCTCTACGATCATTTTTGTGTGAACACTTTAGGCTAAACAGACGGGGATCTACATTTTAAAGTGGATTCCGAACCAATAATTACCATCCATAAAAAGTCGAAAGGAAGACATTTGCAGGGTCATCTTGAAAACTCTGTCCATAAACCTGAGATTGATTGATTCTAATGTGAAATCCAAATGGCAAAATGTACTTCCATTAATACAAATAAATAAAACGAGATAAAAAATATACATTGGTCGTAATTCTAACAATGCATGTTTGCAATTTTTAGGCAAAAAATAAAAATTATTCTGTTACCAAACTTTATTTGAACAAAAGAAGAAAAAAAGAAAGAAAAGAAAACTGATCCTGTAAGGGTATAAATACATGCAAGCTTCATTAAATGCAGGGGAAAAATTGAATTCTGTTGAATAGGCAAGAGATAAATAAAACAACAGCAGGCAATATTTCACACTCAGCACTTCTCCAGTAGTTCAGTAACCCTTAATTTATTCACGAATAAAGATAACCCCGAAGGAGACATGCCCGCTTTTGCTGCAACTGCGCCTTTTTTAAAAAATCATATTTTTGGTGAGGCCACCCATAAACGAGTGCTATGGAATTATCGGGGGAAAAATTGCTTCGCGTGGCGCACATGTTATCAAATCATTTAACCGGATAGTTTCTCTACTCAGGAATCATTTTGTTTACTTTAAGGGGCATCGAACGAAAAAAGATGACAAAACGGCGCGTCTGTCTGAAGACGTTTAAGATTTAATGGGCTTTTTAATAATAACTGCATAGGACGTGAATAATAACTGTATATGATTTGGAACGCTCATTGTTATACGTTGTAGTGTGATTTGGAACGTTTGTTGTTGGAACGTTTTAGTGTGATTTGTGGTTCCCCAAATGAATGGTTTAACGTTTTTGCGAATGTTATTTTCCAGGATTACGATTGGGCCTGATGGCCGAGTGACTGGCGTTCGGTGCCACAGGTTTCGGGTTCGTGTCTCGAAGGTGCCATGGATGTTTGTAGTGGTTCGGAATCCACTTTAAGACGTAGGTCCCGGTTCTAATATAAAGGTAGAGCGTTGGCCTCCTGTCTAGTAGAGGCAGACGGCCTTGGCCTACTATGGGGTTGTTGCACCAATAATGATGATGACGAGCATTGAGATTAATTTGGTTGAACTACAGTGTTTGCCCAGTGGTAACCGTACGAAATCACGTGCAGAAGGTCTTCATTTCAAATCCTTTGACAGTGGCGGTTGTAGTCACTGATTTCAGAAACAAGAAGACTTGATGCCGACTATAGCTTGTGTATAAAGATCCTGCATCGTTAGTTAGATGCTCGGAGGGAATTATTCGTGTTCTCTCCTGTACGACATGAACGCAATAAGGCTCCGGTTCAAATCTATTGACAGTGGCGGTTGTAGTCATTGATTTCAGAAACGAGGAGAGACTCGATGGCCATTGTAAGGGCTCATGTACAACGATCTTACATTGATAGTTTAGGATGCTCTATGGGAATAATTCGTGTGTGACATGAAAATGCCGAGAAATTAACCCTAAAAAGTCCTCTGGGAAGTCAACGCGGAAGTCAATTGCGGCTTCACTACGTGCCCCGAATGATATTAATGGAAATTTTAAAGGCAGACATGTTTCCTTTAATGAAAACGTATTTGAGTTTCCCTTTGCCCGTGCTTTGTGAGTGATTAATTTTTCCGGCAAAGAAGTGTTTGTTGAAAAACACAATATAAAACGAATGCGATTAAGCTCAAATTACGCACTTTTGACTTCCGCCAGTGTAGACTGAAATCAATTTGTATGCTTATGAGCTTATTTTTGGATGGTTCCGTGGATTGTTTTTGTATGACTATTATTATCGTTAAATTATCACTTTTGATATTCTATAATGATATCTAACCTGGCGACTAAAGTATTTTTTATCAAATCCAAGGAATAGACTGATAAAATTCACAAGATCTCAGCAAAATAAAAAGCATTTTAAAGTTACTGTATTTACATTTTTATCATAACCAAATATTAAGCTAGTAAAATTCATAAGATCTTAGTATATAAAAAAAAACGAAAAGCATTTTAAATTGACTTTATTTACTTATTTTTATGATAACCAAAGATCAGACTCACAAGATCTAAGCAAATAACAACCGAATATCGAGAAATAGTACTTTAAAGTAGTTATATTAAATTATTTAAAAAAACATTACTCTGACAGATTTACTTTAACTTACTAGTTTACTTAGATTACTAACTACTTAGTTAGTTTTACTAACAGCATGCAATATTTCACACTCAGCACTTCTCCAGTAGTTCACTAACCCTTAATTTATTCACGAATAAAGATAACGTGAAGGAAGACGCTTTTGCGTTCAACACTTTCTTGAGAGAGACTCAAGTATACTCTTTTAATATACATATAGTATATTACTAAAGCTGTAACTGTCTTTGCTACTGGTTGCACTATTGAAGGACGCAACTGAGTTGCAATTTTAACATTAATTTCAAGAATTTTGGGGAAAAGGAAAATTATTTTTTAATACAAGCGGAAGTCAGATTTTTAAACCGACTCCTTCAAAAATGTTCGACTTCCACTCCAACTCCTCAACCTTAATTCACATATAAAATTTACGATTGTTAACTGGCTGCTTAATGTCAGTATATGGTAAAAAGTTTCCTAGTTTCTAAAAATTTTAAAAGTGGCACTCTAAAAATTAAAATATTCTAAAAATAAATAAAAGTAAGATGAAAAATAAAAAATTTAAGTTAAAAGAATTTAAACTAAAAATTCGGTATAATTAGGGACCAGTTGTAGATGTCATAAAAATACTGTATACGACTAAAATTGTGATTGCTGAACGTGTGGGCCGTAACGATGAATTTGCTATAAAAGCATTAATAACCCCTCAAAAAAGGCCGTTCTCAGAACCAAAGTTCTGGTATTTTATTATTATTTTTTTAATATTTTTATATGAGTTGCAAGTCTTGATTTAAGATAAAATCAAGTAATTTGATACCTCTCGTTAAAAATTTGGTTGGTTTCAGTTATTTGCTTTATTTTTTATACATAGATATTATTAAAAAGGGGTCAATATTTTATGGTGATCCTAGAATTCAAATAAAATTTTATATGATTGAAATTCTAAATGTATTTATCATTATTTTTTCAGATTCTGAAAAATTGGAGATCTATTCAATACTGGAAGATCCACCAGGACTTTTAGTCTCCAGATTTCTCAACCCAAGTAAAGAATCTTTGTTCACAGTTAACATTACAAATGTTTTTCAAAAGTCTCTTCAATTAGAAGCAAAGCAGTTGCATATGGTGATGACCGTACCAAAAGAGCTCAGCGACTCGTTCCTATTAGAAGATGGCACATCAGACGGACCACAGCTCTTGGTTTTATCAAAGACTATTGAAACAAATGCTGAAGACAAGATTTTGGCAAGGATGAGAAGATCGCTGGAGGAAAAGAATTCCCAACTTGCATTATTTCAAGAATCAGGTAGTAAACAACACTTGATAAAATATTTTATTAATGCACATTAGATACTACTACCTTTAGATACCTACTACCTAATACCTTTAGATATTACGGCTACACTTTACTACTATACTTACTACTACCGTACCGTCGTTAGTGAATCTACTGCATAACTGTGATTTTAAAGGTAAAATAATTATTAATTGAAAAAAAGGGAAACTCAGAGCGAACTCTACAGAAAATGATATCCCACAATGATGGTATTCAATGGTATGATAGGACTAAGGATATGAATGGTATTCAATGAAATGAATGGATTAAGGATATGAAATGATATCCAATGATATGAATGTTTAAGGATATGAAATAACGAATGAGAAAAACTCAGTATGTTTATATGAGATAATGACTTTTATTTATTTATTTATTTTTGTTATATTGCCTTGCTGTCATTTTCTTTGCTATTAAGAAATAAAAGAAATGATTCAGACGTCAGATAGGGTGAAAGAATAAGAGTTTAAACAACGAAAAACAAATACTTTGAAACAACTAACACCTTTTTTTTCTTTCTTTGGGCGACAGAGATAAAACAAAGCCCCTCAAGATTCTCCCTTTAATCCTATCTTCAATTGACTTAAAAAGTAATCAAACAGAAAACGGATTCTCCAATTCCCTTGAAAATTGCCTGATCGATATATATAAAAACCTCCGATTCAAAAGCATTTCGATTAAAAAGCATTTCTGGTTATTATTTGGTATTGATGAGAATTCTTTGTTCTCTATTAAGAGTTTAACAATTAAGCCATCTTGTCTCATTTATGCTAGACAGTCGGTAATTTTGCAAAGATTCATATCAATGAACGTTATTTTATAGCCAAAAAAACTAAAAAGGAACTGAGAAATAAATTCTTCTACAATGCATAATTGGGAATTGTGGCATCACTAGGACATTGGATGCCAGGTTATTGAATAAGTTGATAAAAAAATCACTTCGACTATGCAGCAAATGTATAGTATGGTATTTTCTCATAAAGAATAATTCAATGTACCACAAAATGTAAACAAGAGATGACTGAATCTTAGATGGTTGAACATATAACCTAGATTCTAAAAGTACCACACAAAGAGGTTTTGCTCATTTTAGATTGTAATGATGTTAACATTGCTTCATGGCTTACCTGCATCGTATCGGCGTTTTAAATGGCTTTATTTCCAATCAATTACCAAAGATTATTATGGAAAGAAGTCACATTTTTTTAGTGCATACACTGAAGGGAACTTCTGAAATGAAGTAGGTTTGGCACTTTAGGTACCTACTGGTCGTTAGTGAATCTACTGGTAAAAATTTTAAAGGTAAAATAATTATTAATTAAAAAAATGAGAAACTCAGAATGAACTCTGAAAAAAATGATACCCCCACAATGATGGTATTCAATGGTGTGAAAGGATTAAGTATATGAATGTTATGAATGCATTAAGGATATGAATGGTATGAATGGATTAATGATATGAATGGATTAATCATATGAATGGTATTCAATGGCATGAATGGTTTAATGATATGAATGGATTAAATATATGAATGATATCCAATGATATGAATGTTTTAAGGATATGAATGGATTAATGATATGAATGGTATTCAATGGCATGAATGGATTAAGGATATGAATGGTTTAAGGATATGAATGGATTAAAAATATGAATGATATCCAATGATATGAATGGTTTAAGGATATGAATGATATCCAATGATATGAATGGTTTAAGGATATGAATGATATCCAATGATATGAATGATATAGTATGATTGGTTTAAGGATATTAATGGATTAAGCATATGAATGGATTAAGGATATGAATGAATTCTTATGAAAAAAATTAGAAAAACTCAGAATGTTTCTATAAGATAATAATTTTTGTTTATTTATTTTTTTGTTATATTGTCTTATTATCATTTTCTTTGTTACTAAGAAATAAAAGAAAAGATTCGGACATCAGACAGGGTTTTTCAATCAAAGTTTAAACAACGAAAAACAAATACTTTGAAAAAACAACTAACACTTTTTTTTTTACTTTCTTGGCGACAGAGATAAAACAAAGCCCCTCTGGATTCTTCCTTAAATCCTATCTTCTATTTACTTAAAAAGTAATCAAACAGAAAACGGATTCTTCAATTCCCTTGAAAATTCCCTGATCGATAGATATAAAAACCTCCGATTAAAAAGCATTCCTGTAATCTCCTGCAAAAAAAAAACATATCAATGAATGTTATTTTATAATCAAAAAAATAAAAAGAACTCAGAAATATATTCATAGAATGCCTAATTGGTAATTGTGACATCACTAGGACACTGGATCCAGACTATTGAATAAGTTGATATAAAGATCACTTCGATTATTCAGCAAACGTATAGAGTGGTATTTTCCCATAAAGAAAATTCAATATACCACAAATAGAAGTATTTGAAGTTCAAATATAAACAAGAGATTATTGTACACATAACATAGATTCTAAAAGTACCACGCAAATAATACACCACAATTTTGCACATTTTAAATTATATTGTTTTTAACATGGCTTTACTGCCTAATCTGCATTGTATCTGCTTTTCAACTGGCTTCATTTCCAATCAATTACCAAAAATAATTATGGAAAGATGCCACATTTTTTAGTCCATACACTGCATGAAATACGTACCACACTCTGCTTTAGATACCTGCTGGTCGTTATTTAAAGGTTAAATAATTATTGATTTGATGCCCTTATGAAAAAAATGAGAAAAAATGAAAATGTTTGAATGAGATAATAACTTTTGTTTAATATTTTTGTTATACTGTGATTTGTTTTGTTATTGTATTGTTAAAATATCGTTATTTGTTTCGTTATCGTTTTCTTTGCTATTAAGAAATAAAAGTAAAAATTCAGACATCAGACAGGGTTTTTCAATCAAAGTTTAAGCGAACGAAAAACAAATACTTTGAAAAAACAACTAACACTTTTTTTTTACTTTCTTGGAGACAGAGATAAAACAAAGCCCTCCTTTAATCCTATCTCCAATTGACTTAAAAAGTAATCAAATAGAGAACGGATTCTCCAATTCCCTCGAAAATTCCCTGATCGATAGACATAAAAACCTTCTCCATTCTATTCCCAGGAGGAGACCTCAGGAGCAGGAGTAGGAGCAGGAGGAGCGAGGACGAAGACGAGGAGATGGAGGAGCAGAGCAACTACATAGTGGAGGAGCTGGGACGAATCCGCAAGGGGAAGATGAAGAAGAAGAAGAACCCCTGCAGGAGGAAGCCGATGCACGTCAACTTCGCGGCCATCAATTACGATCAGTGGATCATCGCGCCGCCCAGCTACGAGGTGAGCTGCAACAGGTCTTGTCCATAAAAGATGGCACTAACAGAACAATCCACCTGGATGAATTACTTATGAGGGAAAGGGAATTGGGATTGGGAGTCGGAGTGACTTCTTCCAGTTATCATTTATTAAAGATCCACGGGGAGTTGCGTTTATTTTCCCATTTAAGAAAAAACACATTGGTCTTGTGTTCTTCCAATTTTTTTGGGAAGAAAAATGACTTCACCAATACGTATGATTCATTCTATATTAATTTCATACTTGAGCTTTTTTTTTTGGAAGGGTGGGACGGATTTATAAATACTTAAGATTAAATTTTTATTCATTAATTAAATACTGATCTATATTCCTCAACTGAACTCAACTTATTATTATTTAGTGCAGTACAAATGTCTACCATTTATTATCCTACACTACATAAAATATGGCCGAGTGTCTAGCACTTTGGCGCTGTGTGCCACAGATTTCTGGTTCGAGTCTTGGTGGGGGCATGGATGTTTGTAGTGGTTCGGGATCCACTTTGGGCCGTAGCTCCCGTTCTCATTTGACTGTAGAATGTCACAAAACCCGGTTAGACTTCTAATCCACATCCTTCCCAAACTGTATAGACAACTCAGCTTTAGAATAGTGATGTGATGTGGTGTGGTGTAGTAGTAGTAGTAATACATGAATTATGCACACATGAATTGGTAATTACATTTTTAAATAAATGGACATTGAAGCAAATTTTTCCTGTGATAAAAATGGAAAAAATTCCTATTTCCTACGGAAAAGATTCCTATAGATAGAAAAGGCAATAATTTAACAGTATAGTAACACAGATACAATAGCTTTGAAGTAATTGAAATCTTCCTTCTTGATGAATCTGACTTTGAATCAAGTAAACGCAACACCCTCATCATCAATTAATAAGTTATTTGACAAAATTAATTCATTAATATTTTACAAAAAAAATTACACATGATTTACTGTAAGTATTAATCGATTGCTTTTTTGCAGGCATTTGAATGCACAGGAAAATGTTCTTTTCCGATGAGTGCTCACTTGGCCCCGACGAAACATGCCATCATACAGACACTGATGCACAGCCTGGAGCCGAAACAGGTGTCAAGAGCTTGCTGTGTGCCCATCAAACTGACCCCCATCTCCATCCTTTACGTGGACGACGACGGCACGGTCACCTACAGATACGACTACGAAGACATGGTGGTCTCTGAGTGTGGATGTAGATGACAGTCTATCTTTGCCCTATCTGCTTACTTAACGATACAACTTCTCAATTCTAGTGGATTTTAATTAGAGTGGCAGATTTTATCAGTAAGATTTCTTTCAAACAAAACTGCAATAGCATTTGTGTTTATTATGATGTGACCTGTTCTTCGTGTAGTCTACGTTCTGTAGGTAATCCAAGTTATTTCTCTAAAGACGCCATGAGAAATAACTTCGTGGCTCTACGTTTATTTTGTAAGTTGATGGCTAAACATTATTAAACAGCAAAATAAGTTGCCATTGGGGAGTGCTGATTTCAAATCTTGTCAAAAGTTCAACGTATACACTGATGTCTGTTGACTTGTATGCATTTTAGTTGAGTTGAAATCGTATTCGATTTAGATTTACATAGAACATTATAAAAGTCTAATTGCATTAAACAATATTAAATAGCAAAATAGTTGATATTGGAAAGTGCTGTTTTTAAATGTTATCAAAAGTTCAATGTATACACGGATATCTGTTGACCTGTAGGCATTTTAGTTTAGTTGAAATGTTATTTTTATAATGATGGATCTAGATTTACATAGAACATTGTAAAAGTCTAATTGCATTAAACAATATTAAAGAGCAAAATAGTTACCATTGGAAAGTGCTGATTTCAAATGTTGTCAAAAGTTCAATGTATACACTGATATCTGTTGATTTGTATACATTTTAGTTTAGTTGAAATCGTATTTTTATAATGGTTGATTTAGATTTACATAGAACATTTAAACAATATTAAAGAATTTAGATTTACATAGATCTAATTGCATTTATTTACTTTTTGATGGTGAAATATAATAAAATATGATATTTAATAAAATTGTTGATTCATCAACCGTAAAAAGCTAAATATATTTATATAGATGCCAATCGTTGGGCTTCCATTTCATTTAGTTTACTATTGTCTTTAATAATAATGTACTCTAAACAAACACATTTTTTATTTAATGGGGATATTCAATTGATAGTGGAACAGTCAATTCAATTGCACTCAGAAATTCAAAATATTTGTTGTCGATTAATTTATCAACAAATTTTTTGCCTGAGATTTTATTATGATAATGATATACAGATTGCATTCTGATAATGATATGTAGATTATATTCTGATAATGATAAGATCAACGAACAGAGAATATTTCTAAATTTGTAAACATTTCACAGTTAATTTAGTTTAATTTTTCTGTTATTGTAGATTATTACGGAGATCCTTGGCCGCGTAGCGGCCACTAGCTCCTTCTTTGTAAAATGTTGAAACATAGCGGTGGTCTCATGCCCTTTGAGTTAATAAGCAAAATAGATAGTTAAATGCCCTTTTTTTAAAAAGATAATTATTTATTTAATAAAATTATAAAATGAAAAATATCAAAAATGTAGATGTTGATGAAATCAGTTGCATGTAATAACCCCGAATGAGCAAAGGTCAAATTAGGAGAAAAGCGAACTTTTTTCATCTAGGCAGTTGTAAGGAATTAATTTAAAATATTTAGAACAGTGCGAGGTCTTTTGCTATGTTTGCGAGAAGAAATATCATGGTCGTAATTTTGTAGGATATTTAATACAGGGTTATTAATGTTTCGCATATATTATAGAATTTAGATTAATTTAGTTTAATCAAAACATGATTTTCTCTAGAACTGTTAGTTGAAGAGATATTGAGAGACTTGTTGCCAAAAAAAATTATGAACTTTTATACAAATAAATTACAGTCTTTTCTGTACATTAAATGAAGTACTAGACTGTATAATTAAAGATTTATACTAAATCAACTAGAATTGTGTTTTTTTTCTAAAGTTTGCAAATAATATTTAGTGCTTGTGTTAGACAAAATGTTATTGTAAGTTATTGCAAACTCCTATTCTATGATTTATCGAAGTTGATTTGCTGAATATTCTAGGAAAATGTGCTCATTTATTTCATCGATCGATGGGAAATATTGAATATCATAAAGTATTCAATACAATGTTAACTAACATGAAAAAAATCTACTATATCTGGATGCTAATTAATGTTTTAGCATATTAATCTACTTATGATTGCATTTAAATTATAATATAACCTTACAAAATTCTTTAGAGATGTATACACAATTTTGGTATTTCTTTTTTACTACGTACAATTTTACACTCTTACCCACTATTTTAATAACGTCAAGATAATGGCCAAATTTTTTGTGGCGGATTGACTATAATTGACAATGATGATTTCAGATATATGCTGGCTATTTATCGAAAGGACACTACTAATATAGGAAATACCGTAAATTTATTGCTTGATTTCTAAAGAATTTTAATATTTTTTAGTATCTAATAATTAGTCAGATGGTGTATATTTTATCGAAAAGACCATACTAATAAGAAATTACCAAAATTTATTGCTTGAATTTAAAAAATTTTGAATATTTTTT
>BPLQ01012170.1:1981963-1993138 GCA_021605075.1 Caerostris darwini | reverse complement strand
CTCGCCAGTTTATATATGTGAACAGAACAACGGCTCATAATTTGAGCATTTATTATGATTCCATATTGTAAAACATTAATTTCACCGCGGCTACCTGTTGAAAACTGTTACTTTTTTAAAATGCAAATCATAGGTATATAGTATCAGTAAATTCATAGGTATATAGAGTTTTATTTTAATCAACAAAATGCCCGAATTCCCCTTTTTAATAAAAAAAAATAATAAACAAAAAAATAAGCTATAACAAATTTATATATGGAATAGTAAACTATGATAAATCTCATGCAAATTTCTAAATTCAGATTGTTTTCCTGAAATTATGCCCAATATGCTTTGAAAGTATAATAAAATTGATTATTTTATCTACATATAGTATATATATGTTTAGCAATATTATACGTATGTACTTTAACATTGTATTAAAATGTTTTGTAATAAAATCCTCTATATAGAACAAATCATAGATGTTTTAAATTTAAAGCAATTTATTATTATTTTCATTTATGAATTTTTTTAGATTTGCATTTGTTTTCAGTCAAAGAAATCGATTCATGCAATTATTACAGACATGTAGTAATTGCATGAATCGAATTGAAAAATTGTAATAATTGTTTGAGAAAAATTGTAATTGTGTAAACAATCTTCATCATTGTTTAAAAATAAAAAAGGAAAATAAACGTTTCAGATAATTAAGTTAAGAAAAGAAGCTAAAAAAATTAAAAAAACTATTAGAAATTTCAATAATTGTATTGAATTATTGGATTATAAAATTTTTAAGTAGATATTTTTATAAAAGAATATAAAATTAATGAAATTTCTAATAGTTTTTTAATTTTTTTAGCTTCTTTTCTTAACTTAATTATCTGAAACGTTTATTTTCCTTTTTTATTTTTAAACAATGATGAAGATTGTTTACACAATTGCAATTCGTTCAATCACATGTCTGTAATAATTGCATGAATCGATTTCTATGACTAAAAATTAACTACAAGCTAAAGTAATTCAAAAAGAAAAATAATTTTCTTTAAATTTCAAGCATACATATATTATTCTACATAGAGGACTTTATTACACAACATTTAAAAAAAATTGAGCTATAAAAATTTTTTAAGTAATTTTTTTGTTATTATTATTTGCTAATTTGAAATTCTGTCAATTCCAAGACAAAAAAACCCAATAATTATTAGAAAAGCATTGTTCACAACATTGTTTACTATCATAATACTAAACTCACGCTAATATTTTTGTATAATCAGCAATTGTTAATTATATCCAAATGTAGAGTTTAGAAGTCTTTACTATTATAATTTTATAATACATCATGTAAAATAATCAGTTTGAATAAATAAAATTAATTTAATGTATTTCTTTAAAGTTGTAATGCCTGAAAAACACTGGCTGGGAATTTACAAATATTAAAAATTTACAACTAAATAAATTTTACAAAATACAAATATGCATTTAATGCATAAAATAAAATAAAACATGCATAAATTATGTATTCTAATAGTGATTTATTTATCTAACAATGCTAACATATATATATAAACATTGTTCATAATATTGTTTACTATCATTACACAAAAATCAAACTAATATTTTTGTATAATCAGCAATTGTTAATTATATCCAAATGTAGAATATGCAGAGGCCAAAACTATTATAATTTTATAATATTTTACATCATGTGATATATATATATTATATATATATAAACTAATGTACTTTTTTTGCATTTAGATAATATACTTTTTGTATAATTTAACTTTATGTAAGTTATAATTTAGTACATTATACAATTTTATTTAATTTACATAAAATTTACATTTTCATTTAATAATTTACATTTTATATATTTAATATTTTATGTAATTTATAATTTATAATTCAGCTTCAAGGAATTTCGCTACATTTAGCTAATGTAATTTTTATAAACTAATGTACTTTTTTGCATGTTTCTTTATCTAGTTTTAGAATGAAAATATGTTAATAATTTCATTGATAATTTTTTTATATTTTAACAATTTAAATAAATTCAAAGAAAAATTAACAATAAAATATAAACCAACATAAAGTGCAAACAATAAAAACCTTTTTACTTTTAATTGTAAATCTACTTTAACCAACCCTATGATTCTTAATTTAATTTTATATGTACTAACTATAAAGAAAAATAATTACAAACAAGATTAGTTAAAGTTTTTTTTTCAAGATTACACTTATTGTAGTAAAACATTATTATACCTCAAAGATTTTGTATATTATATCATAAAACGTTGTCTAAAACTGAATTGAATTTTTTTTTTTTTTATAATTTTATAATTTGTGGTTTTAACCTGTAGAATCTTCTGTAAGACATATTTTAATTAACAAAATTTTTTTAAGACTAATTGAATAATTGGATTTTAAACAAATACGAAGTGTCACATTACTTGAAATCAGGATCCTCGACTTCTTTGAATCGTCCTTTGATGCACATGTTGCCTTTTCCGAGGTCCAAGATCTTTGCCCGTGCACTGACGCGCCGAGTGGCCGTGATTTCCGTGATTTTGCAGAAACTCTTGCTCCACCATGGACGTTTTAGAATCCAGTGGGCAGTGGGGGCCGTCTTGGCATATCCCTCGTCAGCAAACAGGAAAATTTTACTTGGCGAACCTTCGTGGTTCAGTATCTTGCGACAGGCTTGGCCGTGGTTTTCGTAATAGAACATCTGAACCATGTTGCCGGAATAATCGGTGATTAACGTGCAATTATATCTTTGGTTTCAACAAGTATTTAATTCAATTGGATGTCCAATCAAGATTCACTTCAAGTTTATATGCAAAGTTTTGAAGAGACAACAACAAGTTTTAATTGATGTCTATTAGTTTTTGTTTGAAATTTGTGGAATGTTCCATATCTTCTTTAAGCTTGATTAATCTTTCAGCTTACGGAAAAGATTGGTAAATTGGGTCTAGATTTGTAAAAAATAATATGTTGTTTTTGGAATAAATGGATTGCTGTATTCAAAAATTATTTACAAATCACAATTTTTTTTTTTAAATTTTTTGTTTAATCTTCACTTTTTTCTACGTATAAAGCATGGAAAAAAATGTCATAAAGTATCCCAAAGCCAATCCGATAAATTTTTTGAAATCTTATCTGCTTTTCATTTAATTCACGAAAAAGTTTTTTTTTTTTTCAAATGTATATATTTGAGAAGACAAGAAATTAATCTACATACAATTACATTTTCTTACACTTTCTCGTCTGTCTTCTTTAAAATTTAAAGCACAATCTGTCAACAAAAAAAATCACTGCAGATTTCTTCCACCGTTAAAAACTCTGTTGTCAACCACTTCAAAACATCTCACAGAGAGCTTTCAACAAAACGAATCTTTCACACCAACACTAAAAGAAACAAAACAGCAACCTGCGAGAAGAACTTTCTCTAATCAAATAAGAAAGGGAGTCATTCGAATAAAAAAGAAGAAAAAAAAAAGTATTCTAAATCTTCCACCAGAACTGAAATCCGGAAGAGGAGAAGCCTTAGAAATGGAATCTGTCCGGATTGATTCCAGAGTCTTTACTAAGAGCAGCTGATTGTTGCCATGCTACCAGCGACGTCCCTGATTTTACACTCGACATCTCCGCTTCCCCCTCCCCTCTCTGTCAGTCGCGCATGCGCAGAAGCAGGGGTTGTGCGCGAGGACAAAAGCATCCCGCCGAGATTAAAAAGGGGGGAAGAGGATGCTACTTTTGGAAAGATGCCCAATAGTTGGCCCCCTTGCGTATTCTTCGTGTGGGGATTTATAACGAAGCGACAGTCCCTCCCCCATCCCACTCCTCGTTCCCTCTTCTCGAAGGGGTATGAAATGAAATTTAGGGGTGGGTTGGGTTGAATTACCAAACGATCGGGAAAGGGTTGATCTAGGAGAGTGACAAGCAATGAACCACCAAATGGGGGGAAAAAAAAAGTTTTTTTTTAGGGTAATGATGTTGATTTTGATCCTAATAGAAAATATGAATCCGTGAAAGATATACTAGTAAGATAAATGATTCCAGATTTCGCCTTGGTGTCAAAAATGGATTATTATCACAATTCACTTACATATAATCCGTGGACTATACGATAAAAAAATAAATAAATAAATAAAATTTCGTGACGCAGATTATAGGCTGCTACACACAGTCATAGATATTTTTAACTAAGAAGTTTTATAAAAGGCAGTTCTATTATATCATTATCCCCCACAAAAAAAAAAAATAATAATAAATAAATAAAAACTTTACGTAATAAAAAAAATTATCTTCTAAACCAGGGGTACATAATAAAAAAAAAAATCTTCTAAACCAGGGGTACATAATAAAAAAAAAAAATCTTCTAAACCAGGGTTGGCCAACCCAAATGATCTTGCGGGCCACTTTGGAAATGCATCCTAACTCCGCGGGTCGCATATAAAATTATATATCCCCCTATTCGATTTAGACCTACTATAGACATTTTTAAATTCATATTACAACCTGTTATAATAGATGTTTCAACATGCTCGCTTCATGAGTTTGCAGAATATAATTTAATTATTCTGTGAACTCATAAATAAACCGGGCGATATCTGTCCTATATTCGCAAAGATATTATTTTAAAATCAAAGTTAATTTTTTCTCCTAATTTTGGCAATTAATCTTTGAATATATCGATGCACACATAATGTATTTTTTTTTTTAATATATTATTTTTCACTATTTTGGTCATTATAAAATAAAAATATTTTGTAAAAGTGTGATAAATCTCACGGGCCAACAAAATGTTCAAGGTGGGCCGCAGGTTGGCCACCCCTGTTCTAAATGTAAAGAAAGAATCATGGATTATGCAACGGAGCAAGACTTTTACAAAATTAGGCAAAATGTGTGTGTTAATGATGAAAAAGACGTGTTAATGGATGTGTATGCTAATGAAAATGGATGAAAAAGAACGTGTTAATGGATATGTATGTTAATGAATGAATGTGTTAATGGATTAAAAAGAAATTTTAGTAGATGGATGTGTGTTAATGGATGAAAAAGATTTGGAATCAAAATGAGAAAAATTTGAAACGCTTTATAGATTCCAAATTAATAGATGATCAAAATTTTCCTCACTTTAGAATAATATAAGGATTATAAATTGTTGGAAAAATATCCTCTCTTTTATTTTCACCGTAATTCTTATGTATACATCAAAAATTACTCTTTAAAACTGAAATTTTTTTGTTAGTTTTATGCAGTGGGAATAAACAGGTGTGAATCATCCGTGGCTTTTACGGCTGTGTGAATATTATAGACGGGGAACTATTTTATCGAAAATAAACGTTATACTAACTTACAGTTGTCAGTAGTTTTTTTTTTTTTTTTTACATAACAACAACCCAATGGTGGGCCAAGGCCATCTACCTAGTGGCAGATTTTGAGACTGGAGCTGTTTTCTTTTTACGAGGTGGGATTGTCAGCCCTATGCCTAACGCTCTACAGTCGTATTAGACCGGAACATACGGTTTTAAATTGGATTCACTTTAGCCATCCATGGCACCGCCGAACCCGAAGCCCATGGCACCGAGCGCCAGTACTCGGCCATCAGGTCTCCTTCCTGTCAACAGTTTACATAACTATAATTTGACTCTCCTCTTTTTCCCCTTTATTCAACATTGATTGATTCTTAGAGTATGATACACGAAACATTGACATGTAATTCTATTTTTAAAATTTAATTTTATATTATATTAATTGAACAGGCATCATGTATTTAACCATCAAGGCACTTTATTACAAATGCTTAAATACTTTAAAATTCATTTAAAAATATTCATGTATATTATTTAAGTAGAGAGAGATACACTTATTTGAATTTAAAAACATTTTTGGACTGAAAAGGCAAAAGTAGAATGCTTTTTTTTTTTCCGATTCCCAATTATTTTTAATTCACCCAAAATTAGCTAGTAGTGATGATCAAACTTATTATATATCTGCTAACTGAAGAGCACAAAGACCTACTGAAGAGACCTACTAGTACAGATCAGTTGTAATGCTGACAAAAAAAAAAACAACCTTTTTTACTGTTTCCAGAAATAAATCTATTCCTAATTATAGACAAATCACTGTTAAAAGCCATTTTTAAGCAATTTAGAGGAGATTGAATTGAATTGATAATTCAAATCAGAAAATATTCATGGTAAAACAGCAAATCTTGGCCTCCTCTTCAAGAATAAGGGGCTTGATGGGCAATTGGTTAGTGCTCTGGCCTTTGATACCACAGTCTTCAGACGGGTTCCTGACGGGGGCATAGATATTTGTTGGAGGATGTTGGAATCCACGTTAAACTATAGTCCCCGGTCTAATTAGACTATAGTGTGCAAAAAATGACCGTAGAGCCATAAAACATATCAATCTTCAAGAATATTTACAGCCCTTCTCTGAATAAATTAAATATGCAGGATGCTTATAATTAAAATCCCATTTTCAAAATGCTGTAAAAAAAGAAACACTCGTCACAATGAGTTCAAATTTGAACTAAAGATACTTGACGAAGGGGCTAGCTTATAAAAATAGATTTATTCTCTACTTTTTTCAAAAGTATTCTGTAAACTTTACTTTTTCAACTTAATCAGAAAATAATTTCTAAACAAAGTTGAATCTTTTTTAAATAATCCATTTGAGAAATATTTTCAAATAAATTAGTATTTAAAAATTAAAAAAAGCAATAACTTTAGCAAAATAAAATAATTATATCTAAAAGTACTTTACTAATCTAATCGTTTTTTTATTCAATTTAATAGTAATTTTAAATAGTACTTTTTCTTTTATGCTTTCCAGAAAAACAAGGAATCTGTTCTCTTTCTTATTTATTGATTCTAGATTCTCCATTTCCTGTTTCCATGGAAACAATCTTTGCATCTTTCTACCATGGGATATGGTAATTTACTTTCTTCCACATGCATTTAGTAACTAGATTTGTTAAGATTCTCTTACATCGTAAGAGACATCTACTGCTGTGCCCAAAAGTAAGAAAATTTTATTTTTCTTAAAAACTCTTTATTTATTCTTCCAAATTTATTTCATCGCCTTCAAAGTAATCCCCTCCGGACAGAATGCACTTATGTCAACTTTTTTCCAATCCTCAATGCATGCTAAAATGTGCTGTGCATGCTAAATGTCCTTCAAAGCGCGCTGCGATTCACGTTCAATCTCTTCAATCGCCTCTAAACGGTGTCCTCGGAGGGGTCTTTTGAGTTTAGGGAATAGCCAGAAGTCACACGGTGTGAATACGGTGGTTGTGGAACGATATGGATTTCATTTTGGGCGAAAAAATCACGAAGAATCATTGCAGTGTGAGCTGACGCATTTTTCGGTACCAATCGAGATTTGACTCGTTTGAGACCCAAAATGGAATGGACCGATCTTTTTGAAATTCCAGCATCATCAGCAAGGTCTCTAATTGTAAATCGACAGTTTGCAAGCATCAAATCTTTAATTTTTTGGACGTGAGATTCGGCGATTGATGTTGAGGGTCCACCAGAGGGCTCTTCGTCTTCAACGCCGTCTTCTCTGCCTTCTTTGAACTGTTTATACCTCTTGTAAACATTTCTTTCCGGTATAGGAATGCTCACCGAATGCCTTCTGAAACATTCTGTACGTTTCCGCAAACAAAATTGAATGCAATTTCTTTGCTCAATGAATTCAGACATTTCATAAGTCGCCGGAATCAGTTTTAACATCTCACGAAGCCAAGCGTAACTCAAAACAGTAATGAATATTTTGACTTCAAATTTCACACAGATGTCAAGGACAGTGCCCGCAACCTAAGAAAGAAAAAAAAATTGAAATAACATGTGCCCGGGATATTTAAATTGAAAATGGGTCTTACTTTTTGGACACAGTAGTATCTTCCACGTTCCATTGTTCCCTTCCAAATTCCTTTGCAGAGAAAAATTTTTAATGGAAATAATTAAATGGAAAATTGCATATATTTCTAATATCTGTGGTATAACAGAAAAAAAAAATCCATGCAGAAAAGGATCACAGATTTTTAAAAAGTCAATTTATGTTTCAGCTAAGAGTTAAAAAATTTTTTTTTTATCATAAATTACTTTAAAAATAGTGTAGGGTTTTTATGAGAAGAAAATCGTAAATATAAGCCAAAATTGCAATTGATCACCATCAATCAAATGAATAAGTTGCATGTATATGTATACATGTAGTTTTATTAAATATCAGTGGGCCACGTATTCCACTTATGTATGTTAAGAAAAACACACCGATGTGCAATGAATGGGGGTGGCATTTCCTTCCTGTAGGGCTTTCGGGCGTATTTGGGTCACAATTGCCTGAAGTATGGGAGAAAACCTGGAAAACTTTCATTAAGCAATTTGATTATCGTTGGAGACGTTTTTCACACATTGTTCCCAATCGCCATCGAGTCTTCTGGTTTCTCATCAGCGAATGCAATGAATGAAATCAGAGTAATTGGAACTGAATCAAAAATACAACGTTATCCACTAGATAGCTCCAGATTCAATAATAGTTTATTCTTCTGTGAGTGATAAAGAATTTGAAGCATGTTATGATATTATAAAGCGAAATTATATTATATAGATTTTATATGAGATTATTATATATTATTTTTGAAATAGACAGCTGTATGTCCGATTCGTGGTAACAGTCCATCTAGCCTGCAGGAGAACTCAAGTTTGAATCCGCTTGCAGAGTCCATTTCAATCATTACTTCCAGAAACGAAAAGATTCTATTGGGATAGTGAAAAGAGTTACGCTGTGATTTGGTGTGTCACTCTACGGTCCTCTTGTGCACACGAGGGCTAAACAGACCGGGACCTACAGCTTTAAGTAGTTTCCGAACCACACACAAACATCCATGCCACCGCCAGGATTCGAAGCCTGTGTTACCAAAGGCCAGAGCGCTAGCCATGTGATCACCAGGCCGCAAAAAGAGTTAGCAGTTTGTAAGATCTGTTTAAGAGTTTGTATTGATAATCAGGCTGATTGATGGAAGTTTTTCTGGTTTTCTCCCATATGACGCGTAAATGTGGCCTGTTATTACTGAAACCTCTTCTGGAAGGCAATGACCTCGTCTTATCGATTTTGGTTTGACGTTCATGGCATACATAAGTGAAATAAATACACAGTCCAACGATCCTCAATCACTAAATATAAAGAAACAAACTTGATGGAAGATTCAACATTGAAACCAGTAGAGGAGATCATTACAGTTACTACTACTTTCAGAAACTAGAAGATTTAATGGTGATTGTGGCAGTACGTTTAAAGAATCTTGCATCTTGTAAGGTCTTTAGGTTTTAAAAACACGTAATGCAAAAAACACGGTTTCCCTTAAACACGAAATTCCCTTAAAACCCTTCATGGAAGGCAATGACCTCACCCCATAGACTGTGGTGGGCAGGGCCGGATTTAGATGAAAAGAGGCCCTAGGCTATTCCACTTATGAGTCCCCTTCACCTCCCATTTTTAAGTTCGTAAATTATTTATTATGTTTGTTTATTATTCATATGTGTAGAATTTCTCCTTATTTTCGATTCAGTGTTAAATGATTCAATTTAAATATAGGCCCCTCTTGATCTTGAGGCCCTAGGCTGAAGCCTAGTTAACCTATAGGAAAATCCGGCCGTGGTGGTGGGCTGTTCATGGTATACATAAGTGGAATATGAAGCACACCGACCTTCAACTACAAAACATAAATAAGCAAACTTGGAGATGGATTCAACATTGAAACTGTAGAGTAGTCCGTTGCAGTTACTACTATTTTCAGAAACTAGAAGATTCAATGATGATTGTGATAGCACGTTTATAGAATCTCACATCTTGGAAGGTCTTTTGGTTTTAAAAACAAACATGACATTGCAAAAACAGAGCATTTACCCTTAGAAGTCCTCCAGGAAGGCGAAACCCTCTCATCATCACGCTTCGATGGACTGTTCGTATCATACATTAATCAGACGTAAGTTCAAAAACTTAAAAAAAATTCTTTTTAACGCAGTGCAAAAAAAAATTAGCCTATCTTACTCATAAATAATGATTTTTCATCTATATGCAAACAATGTCTTTTGTGAAAATCTGCTGTTGAAAGAACAGGGTAATTTTTATCGTGATTTTATCGTTTTTATACTGATGTCTGATGGCTGAGTGACTAGCGCTCTGGCATTCGGTTCACTTCGGTTCCGAAATTCACTTTAAACCGTAGGTCTCGGTCTAATATGGCTGTTCTAGACTAATATGACTATATAGGGCAATTCTACTCCTTAAAAAGAAAACATCTCCTGTCTCGAAATCTGCCAATAGTCCGAGGGCCTTGGCCCACCATGGGGCTGCTGCGCCGATGATGAAATGAATATGTAGGAGATATACAGGAGTATTTTCATTTGTGAGCTATTTTCATAATTTCATAGCTTGAACGTAGTGCAAATGGTCCATAACAATACTATAATTTTATAATAAATGTGTATTACATAAAACCAATGAGTTTTTTAATAAAAATGTATTGCGAGTTATGATGATAACTTTTTATACTTAGATAAAACTATTGAATGTAATATTAAATGTATTACAGCTTTAGAAACTGCACTTAGTGTTAAATGTTTAGGATCAGAAATTAACTGTCATAATCTTATAATTATATATCTTATTAATTGTCGAAATCTTACCTGAAATAAAATAAAAAGAATTGTGTCTGCCAATAAAGCCTTTTATGGATTAAGAAATATTATTGATATACTATTGATAGTAATATTAAATGCATGACAGTGTAAGATTTTATTCCTTGGTCTTTCTGTTTGATTTACAATGATTTATTTTAATTTACACGAAATGGTCATACACTAGGGTTCCGAAATCACTTGCACACACCGTTGATTCGAACGCATCACTGCAGCTGTTGCAGGAAGGTGGAACGAGTCAGGAAATAAAATGAAAACTAAGGAAAAGCAGTGTAGTAATAAAGTCATGGCCATCCACCTATGTGAGTGAAAAATTCATCCATTCCCAGATTAAAAAAGAAATAAAATAATTGAGATTAAAATGATATAGATTTATTTATATTTCAAACAAAGTTTATTAAATATAGGTACATGGCAACTCAAGTAAAACACCTAAAGCAGCAATTCTAGCAATAATAATTTTTTTTTTTTTTTT